>BTWD01000159.1:0-28920 GCA_036986335.1 Aspergillus sp. AS01 | reverse complement strand
TATGCAGTTATTCCTGCGAACACCCAGCTAATGAGCCAGACATGACCAATGCGGCCCAAGGCCTGCTGAACGATCTCCTCGATGACGATATTATAGACGATGGTTATGTATGTAACGGGTCCCAAAACCGAAGATGTTCCGTTTGAAGCTGACCTGATACGGTTGTAGATTCTCAATGTATCCATATACGTGAGAAATGGCCTTGCACATAACAAAGTCCCGTTTGGGGAGCACGAAAGATTTTGTCTCTACCAGGGTACACCCAATTACGAAAGTATTGTTTCACTCGAGGCATCTGGGGATCAGATTGAAAGGCTGCCAAACATCCGGGAAGAGAGAGGTCGGACGCTGGTTGTGGGTAAGCAGCCCGATTGACTTCGTTCACAGCAAGACTAACAAGGGAGGTCAGTCTCTGCAGGAGACGATATTCGAGACCACATACGAGAGATTGTACGAGAATACTTCCATCAGGGTGTACATCTTTCAGAACTGGAATACCAGCCTAACGATGGTTAATTGGGAACGGATAGGGGTGGTTTGAAGCGTTTTGTAAAATATGACGCGTATGCAGGAGATAAAATACCGGAGGTGATGGGGCAATGGGGATGGCGACGTATTCTGGACTAGCTGTATTTAGGCGGTGAGAAATGTAACCTTGCTCTCCTGCTAAGACAGAAATTTTCCCTTCCTCTTCTCACCTGCCCCATTCCCTTCTCCTTTCCTGTTGGTCTGCGGCACGCGCGACATATTCGTGGAGAGGCGTCGGGGGGAGGGCCACTAATGTGAGTGGGGCAGTTTCATTGTCAGCCACGATGTCAGCGTTTTGACCGTGGCTCTTCGATGTGCTCGTAGGAGCTCACGTTCTGCTCACCCTTTGCTCACCCTGAGTGTCTGATCAACTGCCCCGAACATAAAAAGGCCAGCTTCTTTCACTTTCCATCATGCTCCATTGATCTAGTTTCACTCGCATGCCCATCGCTACCTGCCAAACGGCGTCCTTTCGTTCAGTAGATTCGTACCACTTCTGGCTGCTACGTCCACTCCCTTAATCATTCTTTTTAACTGACCTGGCGGGCTGGTCCTACGAACATGTACATATTAACCATCGGCATTCAGGTAAATGAGACCCATTTGAGCCATTCTCACTAACTCATCACCGAAAGAACAATCAAAATGGTAATCCAGATTGGACCGAGGATGCGTGTTCCGATGTGAGTAGTCTCCCAAAGGCCTCTGTATGATGCTCAATTTAGTGCAGCTGGTCAACCATCTTAGTAGATTGTTGGAGCAGATCGGACGACTTAATGATTTGCAGAAATCGGATGTCTTGATGCGGGCTCAACAAGGTGGATTTATCCGATACCACATTCTGAGCACCGAACAGGAGATCATTTCCCCCACGTACCGGACTAGTTGCATGAACATGTTAAATGTCACGGTCGGCCTCGATGTGGGTTTGCTCTTTTAAAAGACCTGCAGCGACTAATACTCATGCTGTAGGAACAAGGCCCCGGAGCGATGCCTCTTATTCTGGAAGAAAAGCAGTCTAGAAAGGTAGGTCCACTGAGAATCATTCTGGGGGCTTGTTTTTACCCTTGTAGCTTGTTCGAGATCTTGGGTCCGACCTGGAGCAGCTTGGGCAGCTGAATATTTTCCAGGTAGCCAGTGTCGGGTACGGACTTGAAAAAGCTGGCTTTGTGGATTGTTTTGAATTGCCGGCCAGGAGCCATCAGTGTCCCCAGGTAAGAGCGTATCCATCTCACCCTTCTTACTGTCACTTCCTATCATACTAACTATTTCTTCTTCCGAAGTGAATTGTACTATTGCCGCCGCTCAGCCTATTCTATCCCCTCCGTCGGCCCCGTGCCTACCAATTAGCAATCCCAAGTCGTCAATCTCTGCAGATCCTCTTCTAGCCGACGTCGTCAATTCATGGATGAATGATACACACGATACCAGTCATTTCCTAAACGGCGAAGCAAAGCAACTGTGGGATGTGGGAATAATACCCGAAAGCACTCTTTATACCCCGCCAGATACAACTCTTCTCACCTCCTGTCCAGGCTTTGGAATCTCGTCACCCACAGAGACCATTTCCACACCTGGAATGAATGGGACGACTCCCTGCTATTCGACACCCTCTACTATAGGTTCTGGCTCCTCACCTGGGGGGAAACTCGCAGATGTTAGACCCGTAAGGCGGAAGCAACCCAATACAAGGAAAACTTCTATAGAGCCCAACCCGGCAATTCTCTCACTACAATCTTGCGGCGGGGAAATATTCCGAAGCGCATATTCAGGTGATTCTTGAAGCGGAAGTGTCTTTTTTCTCAAAGACATCTCGCGAGCTGCTACGGTCTCTTTTGGATGGGTGGGACAACAATATGTCGCTCGGCCTGCACGCCCTTGGACTTCCCGTCGCTTGGAAAGGTATACAAGGAATGGTCAACTACCTTAGAGACCTCGACGCGGATGAAAAAAATGCTTTCCTTGATCCTGACGCAAAGCGTATTGCGATGGTCTTGCTGTACATCAACTACGAAGAGCCCTGTACGAACCATGACAGATACTGGCCTGCTCTTAAAAAGAAGCATCCCAGTTCCCACGTCATTACCTGCACCCTGCAAGCGTATCACGATGATCATTGCAAATCAAAATCAGAGAAATCTCGTCGTGATCAGATTTCAGCCAGTTATGCGAAATGCGGTAGGTTGTGGTGGATACTTGCAGGGACACTGGGAGTTGGTATCCTGTTAGTCGGGGGTGAGCTAATGAAACCCATGTAAATTTACTGACTCATACAGTAGCTAATTTACTCACGTTTCCAGCAAAAATGCTTCGTTCAATGAGGATAAAATCAATGCCCTCGTCACTTTAGTCTTGAACACTCACCCAGGCACTATTTGCACCTTCCATGAGTTGGAGCCTGTGGTCAAATCTCTGATGTTTGGACAGGTCACAGAAGGTCTCCGTCAGGCCATCCTGAACGATGAGATTGGCATATTCGGGAGACGGAGGATGGCACATACCCAAGCCGAGAATGCGGCAGCGATAGCGCGCCAGCGGACTGAGAACCCTTGGACAAATGTCGATGCCAAGCATATTTCGATGGAGAATATGGCGGAATTCCTCACTAACGTGCTGTAACCTATAGTTCTAGTCTATTTTTCTTATCACCTACTTGAAGAGCGAAACCTGGGATTTGGGGTAGCGTCAAGTGTCTGCTCTTCAGCCTGATTAGTAGTCCTTTGTATTTATAAATTGCATGACATTATCTGTCTTATTTGTGAGTTTTAACTTTTGTAATGGATTTGATATAATTTGCTAGCCCGGGCGGCTCGCCTTGTTTATTTATAGCACTGTAGCACAATAGATGAACGATCTACCTAGGGTCTTTTTGTTGGTAATATGCTATTCCAATCCGTATTGAATGCAATATATATTGAACCGAAAGGAAGGGTCGATTAGTGTGCTGTAACTAACTCGGAAGAGCATCTGAATGGTTCTCCATTGAAAGCATCAACAGTCTTTAGTGTACAACAGCTCATCTAGTCACAATTGTAGTCTACTTCTCTGTATCTGACTAAGGTGCGTACGAATAGAATGTACGTGCAGATATTAAAGCAAACCATGCAATGAGGTCACTACGAGACCAACGGACTTCCGTCAGGAGACATTGCTAAAAATAAATGAGCAGCTTTCAAATGTGACGAGGATACAACTAACCCTTTCGAGAACTCCCAATGAGCCGGTTGATGTCGTCGCTGAGAGGAATTCAATAGCAGCTGGACAGTTGCGCCAACGATCGAGGTTTTCAATCCCAACTGCTCCGTCATCCTTAACATATTTCTGCATGAGCTGCATCATTACTCGCGCAACGGAGGCCAAATCGTCTGCTTGGTCCGCCTCCGACGACCGGACAGCCCATAACTCAATCCGTGCTAAAATTTCCGGTCAGAATTGCTTTCCCGTGGGGCTATACGAACACAGTGGGTCATGTATGATTGATTGCTTCGTCGTGTAAAGACTGACAACACTTTTGACATTGGTGAAGAACTAAAGACCTCTCTGGTAGAGGAATATGCAAATCAGAAGAAACCGACCGATGGTGAAATATATCGTAAGATCCGGCAGTACGAGGGCGAGGATAATGAAGCTTTCCGAGAGCGGTGGCTTGTCCGACTGTCATCCAGCAACCAAGACCGCTTGGCTCAATTAGACAAGAGGAGAAACCGTCGTCTTCGGCGAGCCTTCAATCTGTTACTGCCAATACCTGGGCTTTGGCCACATGGGATGAGGATTAGCATGCTCCACCACTTCGAAACGCAGGCCTTCTGGAAGGCTTGATCTATAGCCAGTATGATCATAGAATATTGCATATAGGAGCCTGCAGTATGGGAGGTGGCTGCTGCATCTGTCTTTGAGACTAGACAAAGAACACCTCCAGCAAGAACGTCTACCTTGTTCATAACTCATATAACAGTGGTGCTGACAAGTGGGTCTCCTGCTTGCGGGCCTCGTAATGTCTACTGATTACGAAGCGACTTCTAGCTGAACCGCAGTCGTCCCTGCCAAGTACCGGAAGTAAATGTTGATTGGCCTTCTGACCTAACACGGTGGGTCATCACTGCGCACATCCCGCAGTGGCCCTGAGGGGTTACTCGATTTCTTCCGCTGCGGTCCGGCAAAGCTCCCGCACCTGCTCGTGAGTTCCCAAATCGGTACTGAGCCACTGGACCTTGACAATCAATCCTCCTGCAGGGAAGGACTGCTGCGGCGCTAGTATCACAAGCCTTGACGCCATGGCCTTGAGAAGCCCATGCCTGTATATTCTCCTAATTGTACGTCAAAGTGATGTGGTCGTGCCGTCAGCCTAGAAAAGCTGCTAGAGTAGCGGTAGAGGGGCTGCCTCAAAAGGGGCCGATCGTGCCATGCCATGTCCTGATATTTGTTGTGCTCTCCTAAAAAATAACCTAAATGTAACCTAAAACAACATTGGATCACATACAGTACAGACACAATAGATGCGCATTTAAATCTAACATATAAACCAAGCCCTTAGTTCCACATAGAACGAAAAACGGCTTTCTCCAAGGTTGGCACTCTGTCGAGCAGTTGTCGAAAGTCCGCATCACGCATAAGGATTTCTACATTCCATACTATATAATGCTGTAGGACCGTTTGTACGTCCTCTATGCATTCACTTTCTTCGAATACAAACCTCAACAATGCCACAATATCTCGAGTCCGCTCCTTAAAGAGCTGAAAGCGGGCGAGGGAACGTACAAGCCAATAGAGGGACCGATCATTTAGCGAAGCCCAATTGGTTCTGGAAATGAAGCGTACAATTTCCGCGTGGCTAAGAAAAACCGCTGAATAATCGACTGCAGGATCAGTGTTCAAAGGAACTCCGGCTTCATACCAGGGAACTGGGTCACATCGCTCCACGTAGGGGGCGTGAGGTTGAGATGCTCTCGTTGGATGGAAAATATTTTCTGTCAGATTCGTAGGATTCAATCGAAGTTCGATTTCCTGAAATATGCCATTCCTGTTGCCAGGTTGATCGACAGGGCTTCCCGAGTGGCTGGAGTTCGGCAATGGGACGGAGTAGTCACCCGAATATACAAACTCACAGCAACGGCCAAAGACGATTTCATCCATTTCAAGGTGGGTAGGGGACCGGAGTATCTCCTCTGGAAACAAGCAAGCTACTGCCATGTGGGTTTGGAATCTCTTTCGGTCCTTGCCAATGGTGTACTCTTTAATCTCCGATTGCATGATGCTGGATAGGTGTCAATTGTCACAGCATTTCCCTATAAGACGTAGTGGCCTTACGTATGATACTCCTCGTCCAAATCCAACATTCTGGCAAGTAATATTGTACAGATAGTCAGTCCTTACCAGAGGATGATGGTGCTTGCAAGGGTCTCAAGTAGTATATGGAGCAAAGTTTTGCGAGAATACCGGCATCCAACAATGACACAGTTAACTAGGCCGACTGTGCGGGTACTGGATTCAGGTCCTTGACAAAAGAATTCGTGCTGTCATTGAGATGAGACTCTGAAGAGATGAAAAAAAGAAGGGAAGCAAAGTCTTTATGTATGTTGGCCGTTGCTTGTTCGCGTGTGTCTGGAACTTGGGTAAAATAGCTAGTGAAGCCCGTTACCACTGCACAAGGGATGACCGCGGCGCGACTGCGACGCTATACTTCCCGCTCATATGCGTCCGCAACCCTATCTGAGACACTTGCCACTCTAGCCAAATTGACGGGCCTTTTCTGGCGTGTGAAAGCACTGCGCTCGGCAACAGTCAAGTATACGAAGAACTGTGCTATACTTTAGAGGAACATCTCGAAGATACGCTACAAGAACACGAAAAATTCTTTGCCTCCAGGGAATCTCATGAGTCGTTTCCATATAATTGACTAAGCCACTTAGTCGGCGTGGCTCTGCAAACGTGACAGTTGCTTCCGTAAGTCATTTAAGTATGCGCCAAATGTTATAGAGGCATTTGTTGCTCCATCCCAACTGAATTCGCCATAGAGTATGGTCATGCTAATTTCCTTTCTGATTATGCCCAATGTTCTTTCGAGATCATTCACGGCAAGGCAAATGGCATAGTAGAATGAGTCCGAATTCCCTTTCTGGGAATGACCCAACAACATAAAAAGCAGTCCGAGAAGTGAATAAAGTTCAAAATGTATCGGGTCTGGCTAGTTGCTTAACCATTGTTCTATTAGAGTTGGAAAAGCTTCGATGAGAATAAACAGTATGTTGTGTAGGCTCAATCGATCACTCTGAAAGCCTACCAGATAGACTGTGCGGACCTCATCAAGGAAAAGACGTAGGTCCTGCAGAAAGAATGCTACCTGGACTTGCTGCGGGAGCACTAAGCCACAGGCCACCTCGTGGCTTGCACCAGACAGTCGTCTATCTCCATAGTGGCAGATTTGTTTAGTTGCCGTACTGACCGTTAAGAATGTTCTTGGTATGACTAGCTGTGCTAAGCATAATGTAACAACTCTTGAGATCCTCTCGATGCGTGATGTGGTTGCGTTACAGCATGTGCAGCAAGCTTTACCAAAACACCCATAACAGAAATCTCAGAGATATCTGTACCCCTGACAGTGTGGTGCAAGTCCTGCATCACGTGATAAGTGTTTGAGAAAGTCCACTGTAGAAACGATTGTCAATGTTGATATGGTAAGTCGTATTCCAGTGCCGATGAGGAACGTGGATCGGTAGTCTCGAGAAAGGCTGTGGAAAGTTGACGACCAGGGATTCAAAAGGTATGCTGGTAGCTTGTCCCCCCAGATAATTGACAGGATACATGTTCAGCTATTTCAGGCACTAGGCCTGGGATGGATTTGATAAGGTCCCTGAGAGTCTGTCAGTAAAATTCTAATAAGCTGCTTGTAGTAAACCTACTGTATATCTTCACACATCTTATTGCCTGTTAGCAAAAAAATTGTTCTATCAAATTGGCAGAACTAGCTGTTCTTATTTCTATCCTGCCTACTTCATCGCGAGGCTTGCCACAATGGATATAAAAACACGCAAGGCTGGCAAAATCTTGATCTAAGTGAATCAGCCTCCTTTCCTATGGGTACCTAGTCATTTCCGAAGAACACGCTAGGCAAGGGCTGGTATATAACCAATTTTATATATTGGAGTAGCTAAGATTTTCCGCCTCCGCAACCAAACCGGGTTGACTCGCCGACAGCCTGATAGTAAATCCCTACTCCGCCGGTAGCGCGGTGACCCTCATATAAATTTGCACAGGAATTCTTCTGCTCTTATTTATTTTGTAAGCTTAACCTTATTAGGCCAGCAAGGTACATACTAGTGCAGTATTCCTTTCCACATTTATAGCTCATATGTATTATATCCTTTCGAGTTGTCCCGGGGCATTCATTACTGAGAGCCGGGACGCACCTAACGATACGAGGCTTAGGTTCCCGATAGCCGCAGCTGTATTCAACACGACCATAGGAGCACATCCTATAAAGAGGGCATATCAGTCAGAATCAAGCCTTTTTATTTTATTTAGTGGTTCGAAACAAGGAAAGGTATATTCACTTGGAGATTTGAGATGGCTGTAAGTAAGAGGGTTCAAACTAAGTAGAACAAAGCAATTGGAATCCGAAGACAGAAAAGTACAACGAATATGATAGAATATAATCATCAATGGATGCAGAAATATATATTGGAAGATCGGGCCACACGAATTTATAAATTTCCGAAGCTCAAAGGAAGCCCAATCGGTCTGAATTTCTTTACTCTTAGCACAATGTAAGTTGATGGTAATAATTACAGGCACAAACAGAAATAGCTCTCCTTCCCCATTGTTGTCCAATCACCTAGCATCACGGTCATCCGATTTGTCTTCCGAGTCGATGGCGACGGAAGTGGTGCACCTGGCTTCTTCACCCCTGTAGTGTCGTATCTGCCTCGGCCGAGCATATTTGTTCAAAGGCCCTAAGTGATGGTTGGTAGTCTAGATAATACGTAAGCTATATTGTTCTTGTAACATAAGTCCAAAAAGAAAACCCCCGCAACGGAACACTCACTTACAACATGGTTGCACGCATGTATCAAGCGGCAACGCAGACAAACAATGATCTACTTCATATAGATACTGTGCGGTTACCTGAGACAATTTCTCATTAACCGGGCTTAGGTCCGTTCAATTATCTAGACCTCGTACCTATCCCTATTCAAGTAACTTCGAAGGCTGGTTAGTCTCGCGCGGCAGAGTAGACCATGATACAGCCAAGGGCTCATCCCAATGAAACTAGAGGCATGTAGAGTGTTCTAGGCCAGTATTAAGCTGATACTGGGGGAGGGTATTCTTACTGTACCACTGGTAAGGAAATAGACAAAGATTTCTAGAGCCCACTGTGGTGAGGAACGTACATGATAAGGCCTAATACCCTGTTGAATACTCCGTTGCAGCAAGGCACTACGAATGAGCATGATGGAAGTATCTTGTTCCTTCAGCTGAGTACAGAAAAACGATAACTAACATTATGCTCGGTTAAAAGAATCTTCCACTAAAGGTGTGTTATATTCCATCCAGTAGCCCAAGCAGGGGTTCTCAGTCGTGAGAAGTTTTGAGATTGAATGAACAAGAGTGCAGAAGAAGCACGATTATATTGACGGTTTCATGGATCTGATTCAATTTCAATGTGCAAGTTAGCCCGAGTCACATAAGATTCCATTGGGATGAATTCACCCTGAACATATAGCCGGTAAGAAGGGAGCAATAGAAACAAGACTATATAAAGGACACAGCGCTGTACGGAAAAATCCTCGTTCTCGCGTGGGGCATGGTTAAGCCGAAGCAGGCCTACAGAGATCAAAAAAAAGTACCAAGATATACAACAGGACAGCACATAACTCCATGAAATAGAAATAGAAAACAGCGCTTGGTCTTGGTTGTTTATTGGAACTGGAGCCATGGCTTTAGAAAAGGGGTTTGGAAAAAAGAAATAGATTATGCGACCAGGCATTGAACATGAAGAGGAATAGAACAATATAAAGGCAATTCTACAATCTACACAGTAAAAGAACTTCTATCTAAAATCTACACTAGAGGACCAATGCGCCCGCGTATGTCAATTAGTAAAGTAAAATAAAGGAAGGAGAAAAATAGCAGAGTCATATCCCAGTGTATCCTTGCCAAAATTCATAATAATACAACTGGCTAGAATCATTCTGAATGTGTGGCATAAGGTTCACGGGGCGAAAAAAAGGGGGGGCGGGGGGGGGGTTGCTGGTATGACTTAACAGCAAAAGGCTGGTCAAATGAAAAATTAATTTGAAGTCTTCTCACATTCCGAATATTGCTGCAGTTATGTAGGTTGTTGCGGCTGGTTGCGCCATGTCTTTATTATCACGGCCGCTGGACATCGAATACATTGCTTGGTCCAATTACCAGTTCTAATGCGGCAGGAAAATATCTAATCACTCTTTACTCTTTATCGTGGTTGAGAAGGCATATGGGACAGGACTCATGGTGACAAATGCGACAGACTAGCCCCACTGGTACTTCATCCTCACAGCTACAACAAGTACGTCTTTGCCGTAAATTAGGTGACTTCTTTGCCCAGTCATGCTTTGGTGTATCCCCAGCTCTCTTGTACCCTGTTAATGACTGCGTGCCAGCAGAGTAGTTTACTTGGGGGCACGTGATTCCAAGCTTTCTGCTATAGCCTATCAGTAAATGACACAAATGAAATCACTATTTCTTACAACCCCATACTCCAATTTTTCCTTTTTACTTATACAAAGCACCTCTGTTCCAGCATCTCTATTTAGCCTCTTCTTCGTTCTCTTCGAGTGTATCAGTACTGGTAATTACAGCCTTTTAGAAGGAACATACTGGGTCCATATTCTGCTCGGTAGGGCTGAACAACAAGGGGAGCAAAAATACTCAGCAAAAGGAAGACCCATATTGAATAATGAGATGAGATACGTGGGATCTTTCTTATTGGATAGATAACACTGGTGATGTATCACTTTAATATAGAGGAATTCCGGTCCTAGCTTATATAGTGCATATTGTAGCAAGGAGAAGCAGAACCTAGTGATGAAGGAAACCGGCAATATGAAAGTAGACCATAATACGTTTCTTTGACTCCGGCACCGTTAATTCTTCATTAGGCTTTGTTTTCCATGGTCATTGAGACTGAGTGCAACCTCATAGTAGGGTTTAGTTATTCACTTCTTCATTGAGTTGTTGAAATATGCAGGCTTAACAGCAGAGAGATCTGGTTCTCCCAGAGACTCGTGGTTCTTTTCTCTGGCAGTTGATATACTTTGGTTTGCCATACAGTCAGAGTAGAGCTCGATAGAATCAGCCAGCACAGGACTGTGACTCATGGTGTAACATCTATGGTTATGTATTTCTTTGGTCTGTATAGGTACTATGACACTGTCTCGAGTCTTTGCGAGCATGTCCTTTGCAAAATAATCAAACATCTGGTAGTATCCGTCCCTGTTGGTGTTTTTACGGTGCTTCCGTGGCGGCGGAAGCGCCGATCTAAAGCTTTATACCAAGCCATGGAGAAATAATTGTAGTGGTTATGAAATATAATTCAAGATCTGATGGAAAAGGTAGTATAGGTTAATGGTATGCCACTACATCTCCTGCAGCCTGAGTAAGAACTTCGAGCTCCGAGATTTTGAAGGAGATAGCTTGCTTTAACCCATCTAAGGTTTCAATGCTGGCCATGGTCGATATGGAGTCTAAGAGAATGGAAAAAAAGAAAAGTCTGTAAGTACAGTGACAGTCTTTTCAACTACTCGCGTACAAAGAGGGGTTGGGCTGCTTGGGTGGTCAATGTCTACCCGGGTAGACATTGACCACCCAAGCGTATACGCCCCACCGGTCCAGCCTTGCCGACCTCAATCTGACGCGATCAATACGGTTCTTCGGACTGTCCTTTTCGTTGGTGGGGTGCAATGTAAAATAAATTAATGGCTCGTAACTTGCTTCCCACTGATCTTTCAAGTTCTTGAACTCATTAGATACCTCGGAGGAAGGCCACTGTTGATGATCTTTCTTCTTGGTTCTACGTCCCAGACTTGACCCTCAGCATTCTGACACATGCTGCCAGAAACACGCTTGGCGCTAGGAATACACTTCTCTATGCACATGTACGTCTAGACCCTGACATGCCAAAGGCTAAGACTTAAGCACAAGAACGAACCACTTGAACAGCATGACCCACCACCCTTATCGAAAATATCTCTACCTCCTCCCACTTGTCTCCGGCTTCAGATCAACGCGAATGATACCATGAGATGCAGAAACCTCCTCGCGGATCTACATATCTTCACAGCGATTGGATGTATCTTAACTGACGATATTAAAGCTCTCTTTTAAGGGCAGGTCGGAGTGAACGGGGACTGATTCCTCTCCATGCTTACTCTCTCAACTTCCACTAAATTCGTAAACTTGAAGCTCACTATAAATGTTGATGAGCATGTCGCGGTATAACTAGAGGTCAGGCTGCCCAAATGCTCACCGAATTTTAGCACAGGCCCATTCAGAATCCCATTGAACCATCCAATTTCACAATCACTGCATCATCACTTCGACATGGCTTGGTACAGTGCTTTACTCCCGTGCATGCTGTGGTGGCGGAACCTCCTGTGGCGTAACAGCACCAATAGGTATAGACAGAGTACAGACGACCTTACTTCACTGACTGATAAGATACCTAATCTTGGAGAAAGGGTAAGTGTAAATACTTTTTGAGGTCGCTTCTAGGAGTCTAATCACTTTGGAAAGACAACTCCCACAGATAACATCGATGGAAAGAGCTTCGTGGCACATACTGTCGTGCAGACCAGGCGGATTGATGACCAAGAACGTTGCTGCTTCAATGACTCGGATTTGAACAGCGGCACAGTTACCAAATTTATTGAGCTTTGTTAATAGCATTCCAGATCAGAGTAGTACTGCGGGAAAGTTAATCACAAGGCCCTGGGAGATCCTGAGCTCTTTGCTATCCGCTTGTCATGCATCGACAAATCAGCCAGCAAGTGGATGGTTAGTCTCTACTACGAACCCCCACCCAGCCTTGATGACCTCAAGATTAAGGACTTCGAATCTCGTATTCCAGAGTCGGAGGATGATCCAATTGAGGCTATCTTTCACTATGAGGGAGAGAACATTTGGGTATCTGTTCCTTATTTGTATGCTAGAACTAGAAGCCTTTCAAGCGGTCTGTTCTGATTGATCTAACTTCTCCATTACTGTCACCTTCTTTTCTGTGCCGCTGCTACTTACCATGTTATTGTCTGCATTAAATGAAATTTGTAATTATTCTGGAGATAAGATCTATTTCCCTGATCCAGCAGAATATACAACCTGCTTGGCTCACTCGCCCCACGTGATAATTCGAGGAACTGGCACTAAAGAGATTAACAGAGTAAGCAGGGCTGTATTACCATACCTCTGCCGCAAGATACGTTTCCATTTGCTGTTATCAAATACCTGGTCGTATCTATCAGCTGAGGCTTTTATACACCGAGGCAGGCACGCAAGTTTATCTTATTCTGTATATATCACGTGCAAACCAACCAGATTTTCCGTGGCCGTCTGGATGCCAACAGCCATCAGCGATGCTGTGGGGCTTCCCAAGAGGCAGCACTTAGTTACGCATTTCCCTTGCAGAAAGGCACCCGCCTTTCCTTCGGGATATACAGTACCTTCTTATGCGAACATATTTAGTTTGTATCAATATTCAGCCTAACTACCTGGCCCTGCTCTATCTCCGATTACTTTTGTCAACCTTCACTGAAGTGGTAGCTTATCTTTCAAGATGACTTAACAGCGGCTTGGAATACCGGAATGTGAGTTTCCCGACCGCCAAATTCTACTTGATTGACGGAACTTTTATAATGGCACATGACTATGTTGAGCTGGCCCTCCCGACTGGCAGTCATTCAGCATGGGGCCATTTGATTGCGATACTGCAGAAGCTCGTGGTCGGAAGCAAACACAGCAACCTCAACCACCTCAAGGGTCACGTGGAACCTGCGTCATGACATAAATCAAACGGAATAGCGCAACCTTACTTTTGTCAGTGAGAATATTACGGAAGTAACGCTGCTACGTTTCCTTCGTAGACAGTAGTCAGGATTTCTCACATCTCTGTGATTTTATGTCTATGAGGTCATGACATATAGATCTGATAATTACCAATATACCAAAAAGTGAAATATGTTCGTTTGTGCTTGGTAACAATCTGGCAGCAATGTCTCCAACATACGAAGAACAGATGGGAACTCGGGAGGTAGAGATTCACGCGTGGGGGTGCACGGGTCCGATTCTCTTTCGTGTCTGAAGTTACCGAGCCGATAGCACGGAAAAGGACTTGTGGAGATTGATATCATACATTCCAGCCAATCACGGATAAACGCGCCACGAAAGCACCTATGTTTGGGCCTTCCACCATCAGGTTCCAGAAGTCTTCGTGGTTCGCATGGGATATTCTGCCACTCTTGCTTATGAATGCAGGAGTCACGTGTATACCTAGCACTGGCCCCGGAAAGCTCATTGGGCGCCATACTATGCGGAAATCTCTCTAACCGATGCCCTAGATCTGCTGATGAATTAATTCTTACGACTGTCTTTGCATGCCCGCTTAGGCGAGGCTCGACCGAAACTGACTCCTTTCGGTGAACTGACATCAAGCAGATGATTAACAGCAGCCCAACAGATTGCAAAGCACTAGCAGGCAGAGAAGGAAAGGGATCAGAGAAAAGACCAACACGACAGACAGATTTTGCAGAGCTTATCCAATACCGTCATAATTATTTCTCTTGATATCTGAGAGCTGAAAGTCCGTCTTGTTCTAGAATAGTAAAGACACCGCTGCCTACAGGGAAATGCTTTCCGTTGCAGCTTTTGCCTTGGACCGACTGTGGACTGTGCAGCCAGACAGCAAAAAGTTTATCGTTCTATTCATATTTACTTGGAACCACCCGCGCAGCCTGCCGCACGTTTTATTTTCGCCTCGCCTTGTGCTAGAAGACTTGGGGCACCGATGGCAGTCACTCTTTAAATGAAAAAATGGGATATCATGTTTGTTGCATTGGCTGAGGACACCGTGAGAGAAAGGGAACTGAAACAGTACATGATACGGATTTATTTCAAAAGTCATGAACTGGAATACCAGTAAGAACAATCGTACCCCAATCACCACGCTTCTGGATGGTAGTGGATACGGAGAAGATGGATTTTGTGGTGGCTTAGAAGTAGGACTGGCCAATATGATCAGCATTCAACAGGCGTGCGAGCGATTTAACTTGCTGTTAGTCAAGAATATGGGTGAGACACAAGAAAGATAATTTTTCAAATGAGTGTGAAGGCTGTATTTTGTGGGCCAATAACAGGAAATGTCCGAGAGGGTTTGAGCTCGTGACCGAATATGTAAGATATATTCTATTGAATGGGAAAGTCGGCTTGCGTCACGTTGGGCAGCAGGAAGCTCCATTACGGAACGAATTCTTGAATCCGACATTTCCTTCATTCTTAGGCTCAGATACGTGACAAATGTTTCCCGAATCTCATATTTCCACTTATTCTAGCAGATGCAGGTACACATTGACCAGCCTCCGGGCGGAACGCTTCACCAGATGCCAAGCCTGACGTCATATGACTGCGACGCCGTGGGCTGAAAAGTGCGCTAATGGTCTGTTAAGATCCACGTAATACCGTTGGGCATCACGAAAAGTCCCCTCCACCCCAC
This sequence comes from Aspergillus sp. AS01, assembly GCA_036986335.1. Lineage (NCBI taxonomy): Eukaryota > Fungi > Ascomycota > Eurotiomycetes > Eurotiales > Aspergillaceae > Aspergillus > Aspergillus sp. AS01. Next base: position 13,655 of record BTWD01000159.1, on the reverse strand, counting down.
TAATAATGCCTCATTGGAATTTCGCGCACGCAGCAAATACCTAACCCTTCCCTCTATCCAGCAACAGCAATTCGATGATAGTATTTCTTTAACTCAAATTATACGGTAAAGAAGCCACGAGATATCTATCGTCTCTTGAACGTGAATGTAGGTAAACCTATATCCCATGCACTTACTCTGCTAAAAGTCTCTCTACAGACACCGTCAATATCTCACGATACTATTCAGGCCCTAAGTTCGTTCCACAATATTCATAGCACGGAGGGTACACTATGGATGATCTTGTGAAGTTCCTTCCGAAGGCACAGTGGCGAGAAAGAGGCCAACACACTTCCATTTGCAATGATAGCGAGAACCTCGAACCTATCTTAGTCAAATGCGTATCGGAAATACCTCTTTCATTAGAGGGCTTCGGTCTGCAGGTTTGGAAAACGACAGGAAATACAAGGATATTGGAAAAAGCGGCATATATTATACCTGTGTCCATAATTGAAGGAACACCTCGAATCCTTGACGGCCCCCAACTCGTTCCAGGATCAGATCCCTTCTACTTTGAAGATCAGGCTATTATATCAGGTTCTCTTTACTACATTCTCGCAAAACCTCCAACTCTCAAACTCCCTGGAAATGGCACCGGGTCTTGACAGTTATAGCAATGAGAGTCTAGGAAGGAAGTATAAGGGTATGTGTTACATAATGTAACTAACTCCAACCTGCTGTACAATCTCATATCAAACAAATGTTAAGCCTCTGACGCCGCTTCAATGGACTGTCCCAGTGCCGCATATGTTTTCAATGTACTTGATCCAGATGAAACATACGGATAATCATTATGATTGTCTGTATGTGTTGTTCCGACGTTTTGAGGCCCAGCTGGAGCTGAAGCTAGGGCAGGACCAGTTACGTTCCTGTCAGCGCCATGGAGAAGAACCCAGGGTTCGGCTGAAGCGATTATGTCGTCGACTGACAAAGTACGTTCGGAATTATCGTTAGCACTCTCCCCACCGCCTGTATCAGTGCGGAGAAATAACCAGGGGTTGGCTGAAGCAAATATATCCTCGAAGGGCGCGAGATTCAAGCCGACGGAGGTACTGACCGGATCGTTCGACAATATCGATGTTTGTTGCATTGCTGACTCGACACTGACCGGAGAACTGGGGTTTGCTGTTTGATGTAAAGTGGGTTTGCCCTCATAATGATCCAGGATTTTGGTCCAAGCCTTGTGCAATGTATCACGGATCGCAAATTGTGGCAACGTTTCAGTATATGCATTCAGCGCTTCGATCTTGGAAGGTGTCCATCTGTGTAGCTCGAATCTATTAATGATTAGTTTACGAAAACAGAGGGATGGGTTTGAAGGACCTTTTCGCTGATGCTTGCGTGAATGAGAGTATTAGTTCCGCATGTGTCAGCCTATTCCACTTCCATCCAAATAATGAGTAACGCGCAAGTCTTTTTCTCCTTATATCTTGGATTTTCTTTGGGTCGTCCCACAGCTGTGAGCAGATGTCGCCTAATGCAGAAGTTAGAAAAGTGGAACTTCGACTATCATGATCACTCTGTGTTTTCCTGCAACGTTTTCGCGCTCTTGGACTAGAACAAAGTTGTTCCTGTCTCTCGTAGACTTTTCGAGATAGTGTCACGAGTAATGCCTTGCGTCTCGTTGGATCAAGATCCTCCATGCGTTCTAAATCATTGTAGCACCGTCGAACAACATCTTTATCCGGTGTTTCTCCGTCGCAAAACAAATGTGGGCGTATAGCCCAGAGTTCCGCACAAGCCTTAAGACATCTGGTATCACCAAGAGCCCAATGCTTTGTGATGGCTGTGAGGTCTTCTACCTCATTCTGAGCAAGCTTATTTCCGCTGCATGAAATGAAGTTCGAAAACCAGGTTCGTCGCTCGGAAATTGAGGGATCCGATTTGGATGGTTTTTTAAGGTTTTTGACGAGGGCTCGATGAAGAGATAAGAGCTGATTTTTTGATGCTGATATTTGCTTCAAGTGATCACTAACTGCCTATGTGGAGCAAGGTCAGCTGGGAAAAGGAGTATAGGTTAATGGTAAGTTACAGCATCTCCCGCAGCCCGAGTAAGAACTTCGAGCTCCGAGATTTTGGAGGAGATAGCTTGCTTTAACTCATCTAAGGTTTCACTGCTGGCCATGGTCGATATGAAGTCTAAGAGAATGGAAAAAAAAAGTCTGTAAGTACAGTGGCAGTCTTTTCAACTACTCGCGTACAAAGAGGGGTTGGGCTGCTTGGGTGGTCAATGTCTACCCGGGTAGACATTGACCGCCCGTGCGCTGGAACAGCCCAGCCTTGCTGACAACCTGGCGTGAACTTATGTGGAACTTGTGGCATTCCTTTTTTTCTGTGCAAATGACGCGCTGCATGGCACACATGTTGCCACTAATCGAAGTTTGTTTAGAAGCCATTATTGTATAGGTACATTATCCCGTTGCCCACAGTCTCCTGCTGCGGAACTTGCTTTACGATTGGATGGGGACAGTATGACGTGATTAGAGTAGGACTCAGGCTGGCCAATGAAATTGCCGTTGCCAGTATTCTCTATTTGCATCCATAGTGTCCGCAGAGACGAGGGCTTGGCTCCGCTCAGACATGAAGCCTGTGACTCCCAAATCCTCTTTTAGCTTCCATATGTTCAGTAATTTTAGGGCTCTGCCTGGTCTTCTTTCCTTTTGTGTACAGATGTGATTTTCTGAGGCTCATACTGTAAATCTCTGCTCACTACGGTACTGCACTGTTCAAGCTTTCTTTGACAGTTCGAATAGTTTCCTGCTGAGTTTAAGACCACTGTAACTAAGCGCCATGAAGTAGCGTATATGCGAGCATCCAACTGTAATTCCCTCCCGGTACGCGTTGGATGCACCTTAGCTAAGCTTTCATAGCGAAATAAATGTAAGACTATTACTGTTCTTTTAGGCTTGCTGCGCACAGGCTTTCCTGATTAAGAATTAACAACCATCCAATGGCCATGTTAGCTAGATCTGCCAGGCGGGTCGGCTGTGATACGAATTGCATTAGGGGCGCTAAATCTCGCAGTGTCAGGACCATTCATTCCCATTACTTCCTATTGCTGAAATGCAAGGACGATTGCACACGGGCACAACGAGAGAAAACAATGGTGGGAATTACGCGAAGTATTGGTAGCTTCTTCTGCTAATAGTTTAGGTGCCGCGCGTTGTCAGACAATCTTTCCCAAGGTGGCCACAGGAACGGCGCAACTAGTCTCACATCTTGGAATTAACTATTGGATGTCTCACAGGGGTTATTGTAAACTTCGCGCAATAAGATGCTGACGTAAGAAATATAGTCCGAAGATTTGGACAACGTCTAATATATACACTTGGGAGCTCCCTGTTCGGAAGTCGGCGGGATTACTTCAGGATTCCTGGTTTGTCCCATGAGGCCACGCGTTGATGGTTCACTCCGTCGTCCTCCTGACAGCTTCCCGAACGTTGTGACAAGCAGAAAATGGCGGTCGGCCACATCTACGACCTAACTAAACTACAACTATAAAGTACAACATCAAGAGCCTGAAGGCATGCCGTGTTAACGTGCTCTGTCCTCGAGGGTCGAACTCCAGAATACTTGAACGGAGCCCTGGCTGCGGCCTGGAAACTGGTTTTGAAAAAAATCCTTGTCACGTTTAACAAAGTTTCCTTCTCTTCTCGGCTTCAAAGGCATCGTGGGCATCGGTGACGTGGCTATATTCGACTTTGACATTGAACTGAGCTCTGTTTTCTAGAGACTGTTCTAGCCGAGCTGCGCGCTGTGTGTCGGGTGATGTGGCGGGCGTTCTGTCAGGGTGTAGCCTAGATGACTTTCTGGGATGGAGACTGAGTGCCCCGAACGTGACAGATGGGGTCATGACACTTACATGAACGCAAACCTCGGCGGGAGGCCGCACTGGCAGCTGATGCTTGGGCAACGGCAATGCTTGGAAAAGGAGATGGTGGGCAAATCTGATGGAAGGAGATTTGGGAAGGAGGATGTAGGCGCGAAGGGCATCTTGTGCGGAAAGGGGGAGTCCATGACTTGAAGCTATCAGCGATGAATGCAGGCAACAATTGAATAGGGGCAGACTGGGATATGCTGATAGGATGTGATTGCGTGAGGATTAGGCATGAGAAGGGAATGAGGCTGGGGTAACAGAAAATGTAGTGAGCGAAAGCAAGCTCGTCCACTGCGACTCTCGTGGAGACCAGGACGTTATAGCAGTTATCAAGCTGCTATTACAGAATGATCGTCAGGTAGTACAGTAGCTCCCTTGAGGTTCTTCGTTACTAAAAAGGTTTTCCCAGTCCAATTTCCTTCGATTTCCTTATGTTCTTGTAGAAGGGTCTAATATTAAAAGGACATCGTATAATGAGAATCAAGATACGTGCTTCTGCAGGAGATGATTTACGTAAATGCAGGCATTTGAGAAACTCTCGCGTAAGGCGTGACCTTATCGGTGCCCCGTTTTGCGGAGTCCTGAGGCACAACTAGGTCTCCTGGGGGGCCCAGCAAGGTCATTCAGTGTATTGGTACTGCTTCCTCTGACGTTCTATCTGGTGGTCTGTTTATCGCTGACAAGAAGCTCGTTCAGGTTTCGCGACTACTTTAGACAGGGACGAATAAGCCTACCATAATCTCTGTTCTAGCTGAAGCACTCTTTCTATCATCAAAGCCGAGAAATCGTATGAAAATGTGGCAAATTTTCTCAACGTATCATGAAACAGCTGCTGGTGTTGAAGAGCGGATAAATGCTGAATGGCAGATCTTAGCAAAATGTCACGTAACTCCGAGTGAGGAGGGCTGTCAGGCCCGTAGACATATCGAACTGTATCGATGAATTCCAGGTATTCCCAGTGATTGCAATTTCTGTCGAGACAACCTCATCAATCCCTCGACCTGATACTTATCATAGAGGACGTATATCTCTGCATTAATGCGTGCCTTGCTTCCTTCGGCAGTGAGGCTAAAAAGTGTGGCCTGACTGCCCTCATTCATATTGTCTATAGTTGGTGTCTCGCTTGGCTTTGCTGACTCAGTTTGCTCAGGGGTGTCTTGAGCTCGTTCAGTGATGGACCATGATTCACAACAATCGTCATAGGTGGCGCAATAAAGGTAATCAAAAATCTTTGTAAGGATGAGTGGGTCGTCTTCGATGGTAATCTCTCTTGAGATGGCTTCCTGTATATAACTCATAAGATAAATCACCGATGCGAACTGCTTTCTTGTACCTGAAAATTCCCGCTTATTGCCTTCTCAAAGAAACTCGACTGTGGACAGACAATACATACAGCTATGCACTCTGAAGACGGACGACTCACAGAGAACTGTAAGATCTGATTAGGCACCATCTTTTCGAATACTTCATCAAGTCAATTGTCATTCAAAATACCAACGAGCATCTGAGCTTACTTCGATAGAAGGGTTCGTAGAGATTCAAGATTGTTGGCCATCTCGTGTTAGAAATCGATGGTCTCGATTTCAAAAAAGAGAAATATACCGGGTTTTTCTAATCAGCGTCTGAAATGACACCACGCCGCTCAAAGCGGGGTCAATAATATACGCAGAGCTGCCCGGCAAGCTGCAGACGATTTTGGGGTTGGCCTAGGCTATTATCTGTACTCCTGCTCTACGGCGCTGGATATCATAATTAGGGAACCTTAGTGGTGATATTTTTGGACAACATGAAACACGGCTCTTGCAATCAGATACGAATAAATAGTCTTTCTATTGACGCAAAATTTGTTTCCGAGGGAGAAAATGACACATGTTTGCTTCTGCTCGGAATCGATCCATGTTAGGCGCTCGTGGATTTACTATGTATTCGTCATCTTCAGTCGGCCGGCTTTTATCCTTACAAATTTTTTTATCGCTCAAATGGATCTATCCAGTAAAAATTATGTATTTCCTTAACTTTATCTAAGAAGATGATATAATAGAAATAAGATCAGTATAAAACTTGGTTGCAGAAATGATGCCAATGTGCTTACTCTTCCCTGCATGGAAGTGAGTCGGCTATTCTATAAAGCTATAGTTTCCTCATTCTACCAATGACCCTTGGCTAGAAGTCAAAGCACTGGCGTATTCTGGACCAGTGGCTCCGGTTTAGAGAGTATAATAGAGAGTAGACTATTCCACCATTTTTGCAACTCAAGTGTCTACAGAATATGGAACCTAGTTTTTGTTAACTGTGCAAGGTGATGCGGTAATAGAATACTCCCATACTGGTACTACTGCACCACTCCTGCTACTCCATCGAGACCTTGGTGAGGATATGCTGACTCTATGAGTTCTTAGCCACTCTCATACCGATAACTGTACGCAGGACCTGGCCAGCAAAGACTATAATTCCACCTATTATGGATGACTCTAGCTCGAGCGAATCCGCCGACTGCCAACTTTGAGTCCATTGTGCCTGCTCAGCTACCACAATATGACTGGATCAGCCAGATCAACAAGGAACTACTGGAAAATGCGAATGCAAGCCAAGCAGTGGCTAGTATGTGTGTTCCAAGACTGGCTGAAGCGCCAAAGCTGCCCAGAACTGTATTGATCCCGGAAGTGTTCAGACGGTATATGACGTTTACACTGATCGTTGCGGACATTATAAGGGCTAAGGAAAGCTGGAACAGTTAGCAAGTCTTTTCTCGTTATGCCGACCCCAATGACGATAGAAATACCACGCAGAAAGTAAGGAGCAGCTTATTTCCTCCATTAAAAAACGTCTTCCTAATACCCAGAAGTGCTGTAAGGGTCTCTGCGACGAAGCCAGAGATATATAACCAAATAACCGCCCTCGATACGTCGTAGTATCCAGTGAGGACTTTATCGTCGATTCTTGAAACCAGTGCATCGATCTCTGTCGAAGCAGAATTCAGAATGCCGGAGATATTGAACGTGAAAGATATGCTTGGCCGGGAACAGGAGACGACTTGAGTATCGTTGCCTTCGCAGTAGCCCCACAAGCCGACGGTGTAATACGCCGGGAGCTCTGACTGGAGCTCTTTTTCCAAGGTTCGAAGCGCATCGCTCGCTTGACTCACAACCGTTCCGGCGGCAGTAGGAGCCTTGGTTGCGATACCCTCAACGGCAGTAGAAGCTTCAGAAGCTGCATTATCCATGCCATCTGCGACACTGCTGGCGACATTTGAAACCCCGTCCGTGATGCTTGACGAGACTCCGGACAAGTCGATGGAGCGGCGAAGACGGAGGTCACCGAGGTTTGGAAAATCGCTTAAATTGACCTTTTATGAGCTGTAAACGTGCATCATGAGCGAAAGAAATACATCGGCCCACCTTCATGAAATATAGACCCGGAGGAGAGGATGAAGATGTGCAGCCTACAAACACCACTGCCACACATACCAATACCGCAATTGAAAGTAACAACGCACTAATGGAGCCCAAGTGACCGAAGTTACTGGCGTGCCGAGGCATCTTCTCTAAACAGCTGTAAAATGAAATACTACTAGACTGGTACAAAGCTTGAAGGCCTTCCAGACCTAAAAGACAGGTTGTCCTGGAGTATGTGTAAAGTCCTACTCTGGCTTCAACCAGCGAGTGGCCGTTACAGTAAGGTGAACGATCCTCGGACTGGACTAGTGGACACGTTGGTCTAATATATTTTGTGCTGGAGAATATATATAGTAGATTAAAGCTACGCGCATATCAATCAGCGCCAGGCTCTGTTTTACTGACTCCCGTTTAGCCGTGGGGAAGGCGAGGCAAGAGTGAAGCTGCTTGTACAAGGACGCCGTGGTTTATCAGTTGGTTTGGCTCTTGACGCCTCAGTAGCTGCAGGAGTCTTGATTTGTTTATTCTGGCCCTATTCGCAGACTATTAGGAAACAACTGAGGATGTCAGTGAATACGAAAGTGCCTGCTTGATTGCCAGTTAATTCTGGATTGCTGCAGTTATCTTCTATGTATCTGAGTGAGTTGGAATACGGTTATGTGTAGCACTTTGTACCGTAAAATAACTTGAAGCACTTGGTATGGCAGGTAGAGTCGATTGGTGAGCTTTTGGTGTAGTTGTTCCTGCAGACACCCAACCCATAGGCCAGACATGACAACTGCGGCCTAGGTTTTGAAGATGTTATAGACGATTTTTATGTCTGTAAAAGATCCCAAAACTGGAGATGATCGGTATGAAGAGCTGGCCTGATACAGTTCTAGATGCTCTATGTAGCCATAGGCGTCAGTAATGGATATGCAAATGAGTGTACCCGGCTTAGGGAGCTCCAAAGGTATTATCTTTACTAGGGCACACGCGATTACAGGAGTATTTTCTCACTGGACGCTTTTCAGAATAATGAAAAGCTACCTGCTAATTATCCTAAAGAGCGAGGCCGGACGCCGGCTATGGGAAGCATCTTGAGTGACTTGGTTCAAGCCATAGACGAATAAGGAGGATAAGTCCTCTGCAGGCAACGCTGTTCGTGGCCACATACGGAGACTGTACGAGATTACCTCCATTAAAGGGAAGAGATATCAGAATTGAAACACTAGCCAAACTGTGGTTGATGGAAACGAAGTGTGGGCGTTCTGAAGCGTTCTGGAAGGTATGTCGTGTAGCAGATCACGTTTGGATGGAGTAATGATGCTCAACAACATCATCAGGACTGGCTATATGTTGGCGGTGATGTTGATAACTTTGGTCAAGGTCCCGCTGAGACACTTTGCCATTCCTATCTTCCCTGCCCTCTCCCTATCTCTTCTTTGGGTTGACTGTGGGACGCAAGACATGTTCGTGGAGAAGAGAGGGTGGATCGTAGCTCAGTGGCCGCGAAGTTTTTGGCAAATGGCCTCTCCCGACGAAAGACGTACAATGTAGAAGAGACCGTGCTCTGAGGACTACCATGTGGTCTCCTAAAAGCCCAGCAAACGTTCCAAGGAGCATTGTCCGTCATCTTGGAGCAACCGGCTATTCGGGAAACGGTACAGTGAGCTGCGAAATCAGCTTGCCCAGCAAGATACTTCTCATTTGGTTTAAAGAGTTCTTGGCGCAAATGCTATTGTAAGCCAATTATATTGAACATATACTTTGTTAAGCCAATCATTGCAAGGAACATTGTTTAGTAAGCCGGTAACCAAGGATTTCTCAAAACAACAAAACAGTGTCCGGGGGGCAGGCTCATTTCGCAGATCACTGTATTATATCGAGTAATCCAGGAATGTGACCGGGTCATACCATACCGCTAAAAGTCGCTTTCAAGGGATTAAAGAACAGCGTCATCGAGAACAGAATAAGAGCGACAGTGGATATAAAACATGACAACTCCTGCACTTCATGGGCTTGACGGCAAGGACCTGGTCAGATACTTGATTGTTCGTCTGCACCGTTACAGCTACCAGAATCGGCCAAGAGAACTGCGCCCATGATTTTATGCAGGATCCTTCTACACCTGATGTATGCTCGCACTTAGCTGCCTGTGAAGACCATCGGGTAGCCGCTACACAGCTCTCTCGAGACAATGATGTCGACATTGATGCCGGACCGGGAAATACTCATCTTATGTGGGCAGCCTACAAGTGCCCTTGCGGTGCTGGTGCTGTTAGCAAGCTGCTTGCGTCCGGAGCAGATGCTGCATCCCAAGACACCGACAAGTTCCTCGCACTTCACATAGCAGCAGGGAAAGGATATTTGCCAGTTGTGGAGCTGCTCCTGCACCTTCCTGGAATCAATGTAAATGCGCAGGACAAACACGGGTCAACCGCTCTTCATGAAGCAGCATATAATGGACGTTTGCCAATTGTCGAGCTGCTCCTGCAACATCGTGGCACCGATGTCAATAGAAAGGGCAATTTCGGGTGCACCGCGCTTCATGAAGCGTCAGATGAAGGGCGTCTGCAAGTTGTGGAGCTACTCCTGCGACGAGGTAGGGTTGATATCAATGCACAAGACAACGACGGTTGGTCCGCACTTCACATAGCGGCATGCAAAGGACATTTGGCAATGGTCAAGCTGCTTCTGCAACATCGTGGAATAAATGCCAATTTGAAGGACAATCACGGTCGGTCTGCTCTCTGGTTTGCAAAAGAGAAAAGAGACATGCCGATATACTACTTTCTCGCTGGCGACCCCCGTCTGAACGACAACGAAATAATCAACCCGTTTGGCTCCCCACCGCATCAATGTCACACCTGCTCCGAAATGGAAGAGAAAACGATTGTCACAGCGATGCTGGTACTGTCCTTATTAGTTGCCTTATTCGTTGCTGCCGTTTTGCGTCCCACATGTGATTAGCCCTTTAGTGGATAGCACCTATACTCGCAACGGTCGTGTTACCGACTTACAGTACATCATGGCAATGACTTCGGGGATCTCCTCTCTTTTCGGCAATCGATCAAGACCGACACATACTTGCACATTTCTCGTCTTTCAGTCAAATTGTATTTCATTGACGAATTCGGAGCGTCGTGAGTTGTTCGCCGCAGCCAGTGGCCAGCTCTGCTGCCCTCGAAAATATTTTGAGTTACGAGACCCGTGCAAACATGTTGGCAGAAATACATGAACTTCTCTAAGGTGCTTTTCCTTTTGTAGTTGCTGTTCAAATATGAGATGAAGCTTGGCCGAACACGGCTATATGCATTCGCTCTTTTCGCCTAATTAGTACAGTCATTTAAAAATAGATAGTCGCTACCACGCCGGCCAGACTTCACACTGGCATCCGCTCATGCCAAGCCCTCTGCTTCACACAGCCTAGTGAGGCTCTTATATGACGGCTTTATCCATACACTTATGGAGGGCCCGGTTTAAAACCTCTCAGAAGACCTTGGGGAAGTCGGTACGGCATCTTTGAAAGCTTTGTAAGTGACCACTGATACTTACAAACCAGCCACTACGACATAAGGGGCCCCAGTCTATAGACCACTGTTGAACTCGGTCCTGATCCGAGCTTTTGCTCGCCGTGGTCAGCAGTTGGCAGATGGCAGATGGCAGGGCCCATCTACGCATTTTCCCATCAAGAAACTCTTTATAAAAGGGAGTAGAACGGATAACAAGCACAGTCCAAAATAAATGTTGTCTTTCCGTGCCACGCCACATATATTGTTTAACCGATAAATAAACATTCCCTGCGGGCGGGCCCCACTAGAAAGGTAACGCAGACTCTTTCATGGCCAGCATCCAGCCATATGCTGGGGGAGAGTCCGGTGAAATAATCTATTGACGTACCCACCCGAGAGTGCAGCTTAACGCAGCGGTTATCATTTTTACCTCTCTGGGCAATCCTTTCGTCGCGTGTCTGAATCGCCTCCTTCAGTTCTATCCCTTGGGCCCGCCTCACCAAAAAAGAAATAGAATAAAAACCAAAGATATAGTCCCCTTTTATTCATGACATACAACTCGGCTTGATGGGCTTATGCAGTACTAGCAGAGCTTATACGTACAAGTGGGATATCTGATCCTATTTTCCTTTAACCGCTCCATTCCAAGCTCAAACGTGCGAGACCTTCTTGGCGGTATTCGCTTGGAGGTACAGTGCCAGCCCTTCTCGTCATGAAACTTCCAGAAGAGGTGGTGGATCGTAATTCATTCTTCAAACCAACCACGTCGAGAAGTGAATTACTGTCTGCTCTTCCCGTCAAGGCATGGAGATTATATAGACAACAGATCTCGCTCTGATCTATGACTTTCAGGTACATACAACCAACGGCTCAGTGAGTCAACAAGGAATCATGCGAGACTGGCCTTGATCGACCGTGGATATGGACGGATTGCATGTTGCAACTAAAATGAAAATTGTGGGAGTTAGGCATGATACTTTGCTTTATAGGCGTCAGCGGAGATATACCAGGGGGCTTTTCAAGCTGTTTGCATTGCCACATCTACAAGCCGCCATCAAGAAAGATACATTCTGATTATGGAATAACACTGAGCGTCCAGAACACTGCCACCTCCCTATCTTGCCGCTCTTGCAAAAGAGCCGACTCTAGGACGCATGCTATCACCGACGTCTCCCCCTGAGAGGATGAAAGACGTGGATGCTTAACAGAAAGGAAAGCCGTGCACACAATATACTGTACCGTAGGCAATTAAAAATTTCATAGTTATATAACATGGGTCCTAGTTCTGAATGCGACATGAGCAATCAAGGCAGGCAGCCTCCAGCCGTTCCAGTATCCTTGACGACAGTCGTGACGTGGCATGCTGATTAAACAGAGCGCTCACCAGATACTCAACTGGGATTCTATGGAACCAGTGCAGCAGAACTAGCTTCTTCTCTGTACCAATTAGCCAGGTCCAACATCAAGTCACCGTAATAAACAGGCCACGCTCTCTGTAAGAGAGATTGATCTCGGCGAGAACACAAACATGTGATATATATACATACCTTCCGTACTAAGATAAAGCGGCGTTTGGCGCTGGACATTGGGAGGCCAATAGTGGTGGTCCTTTCCGAAACGGGCTTGGAGATACTTGGATACCAGTCTCGTGATCACGAAGCACTCTAGTCTTTCTGCGTGGTCAAGAGCGCTTTTGAACAAGCAGGATGTGCCGGGCGTTCTAACATATATATCAAACGATGGGTTACACTCCACATGTTTTGGCGTCCCAGATACTACTGGCCGTGAGGCACTCGACTTTTGCGGCAGTGTTCGACATTTGCCTGACTACATGTCAGCATATTCCTGTGGTCAAAAGGGAACAGCGTACGTGATAGACTCACTAGGCCTTGGGTCGAGGAAACGGCCGCTATATGCCTGCCTTGCTATTTTAGGGTCATTCTGTGCGGTGTCCAGGCTGGCTATAAACCGCAAACGGCCACCAGAATCGTGGTTCTGTAGGGTTGATGGTCGATACACTTTCGTATCTCTGGGGATTATGACCGCCTTCATTGCTGAGCTTTTAGGTTAAGGTTGAATCGGGCGAGCCATGAGGATGGGAGTATATAGAAGGTGCAAACTCGAACAGATGCAAATACCGCGGTTGTTCAGGTACTGATGTACTCATAAGCTGGCCCGGTATACGTGTTACCGGCTGGCCCCTTATAAAGAGTAAGTTGTGGATACTGTACTGAACGGACACACAACGCTTAACGTCTAAATGTTGGGCTGAATAACATCTCGCATGGATACAGTATGAGAGAATGTTTGTAAATCTCCGAAGGCTGAAAGGGGATTCTGGGCATGGTGGAGTACTGGACGCATGCTGCAGTAGTAGTCCAGGATCTTCTCTACTCGAGTTTCGCATGAGACTGTGGCTGGGCTGCTCTGCTCTGTGAGACAACATGGGTGGCGAATTATAATGGTTTGTAGGGCATCTGGACAGTGCGCTAAGCTCAATCTGTAATAGCGCACGTTGCGTAGTACGCTAACTCCTTCCAGCAAAGAAACTCCTGGCTCACCGCCTCCAGCCAATGATGGGGGCACTGCCAAGTCAAGGGAACATTCGCCGTACGACTACTGAGTCGTTACGTTAATTTAGTCAATCTGTGAAGGGAATACAGGAGCTCCAGGGATCATACAGCATCTCATACAGTCACATGACGTCTTCATTAGCGAGTGCACGCAGATATGTTGCGACTAGCACTGAATGAGATAGTTCAGAAAGCGCGGAGCGAAGACTTGCTCCTCGTACCGATTCTACCTAGCCATGGTTGCTAAGACATGATGAGTAGCATGAGTGAGCGTCCT
>BTWD01000158.1:0-30516 GCA_036986335.1 Aspergillus sp. AS01 | reverse complement strand
TATATATAGTTAAAACTTTTTAAATAATTTTAATTAATAGCTATCTAATCTTACTATTTTAATATAAATATTTTAATAGATTAAAGATTAAATTAAATTCATATTAAATTATAATTAATATTTTATTATTAATTATTGTAAAGCTGGCAGCTAATTTATTAATTTATAAATTATAAAATAATTTATATAAAATTAATAATAGTCTTATAATTATTTTTCATATATAATCATTTTTTGAAGAGTAATGATAATAAATTAATATCATTATTAGTAATTAAATTAATCAGGATCTCTGCTTCAGGATTTTAATATAATTTATATTAGATAATATGTCCCAAAATTATTAATAATTAAATATTTACCACAGATACTTATAGCTTTTTAAAGAATTCCTAATATTAAAATATAATTCTAGATTATAGATATTAGATATATTTTTAATCTTATTCTTATCAAAGTCTTAAAGAATTAAAATATTAAAATATTAAAAATAATATTCGATAAATTATATTTTTTATCTATTTTTTATTAGTAAAAAGGTAGACTCAGAGTGATTTCTTGAATATATTATTTAAAATAAATTATATAAGTATATAAAAATAAATCTATAGAACCTGCATTTGTGTAATTATTCAAAAATATTATAATTTAAATATAATTTCTAAATAGTTATATTAAAATCTTATATTTTTTTTATTAAAAATATATTATAATTGGGAGGCTTTTCTAATGATTAATCTGTAATATATTAATTTATAATATATTAATTTATAATATATTAATTTATAATATAATTATTTATAATAATTATTATTATTATTCTTAGTATTCTTAGTATTATTCTGAACAACAATAAGTTTTAAAAGATCTTTATCACTATTATTAAGATTTATATAGTTATTATTTTAATAATAATTTATTAATTTGATTTTATTTTACTGGACAGCTAGGGGTCCTCTATAAAGAAAGTTTCTTATTATTTATATTTATTATTATATTATTATTAATTTTTATAAAAAGATATCTCTATAAATTTCTTTATAGTTTTAAAATCAATTTTATTCAGTATTCTGAGATTCAATATAGAATTTCTTGATATAAAATTATTTATTTTATAACTGAGCCTAGGAGCTTTCATAATTCTTATTAAAATAATTTATATTCTAAATTATTAAAATCTTTTTCTCAATTTTTAAGTAAATATAATTTTATTTAGAATAATATAATTAATTAAATCTTCACCTCTGTAACATAGTAATAATATTTTATATATTAATTATAATGATATTGAATAGTTTACTAAAAGACTTTCTTCTATATATAATATTTAAATGCAAAATTAATAAGATCTCTAGTAGTATAATTTAATATTATTAATTACTATTTTTAAAAATATAATTTTTTTTACAGATCTTTACAGTCAAAGATATAATATTTTATAATATAAAAAATATAATATATATAATTCTTATAATTTTTTATATAGTACATACAGCCCAGGTACTTATAATAATATTAATATATATATTTATAATTCTTATAATTTTTATATAGTACATACAGCCCAGGTACTTATAATAATATTAATATATATATTTATAATTTTTAATATTTATAATATTATAAAAAACACTTATTCTAATTATAAATATATATATTAATATTAATATTATTAAATAAGATTTCTGTACAGATAATCCAGCTGATAATATAATTATTATTGAATTTTCTTATTAAATCAAAAAAATAATTCTTTTAACTAAATCTTTTTAGAATTTATTTAATTAATGCATATAATATCTGTCAGTATAATATTAAATCTAGTAATAAATATTAATAATAAATTAATATTCAGCTAGCTTATATTACTATTTATATTTATATAATCTAATATCTAGTAGATAAAGTAACAACTAAAATATTAAGAATTATATATTATAAATGAATTAGAAAAAATAAATCTTCATAGAGATTTTAGTTATTAAGATAAACTTATATTAAAAAATTTGTTAAATTTATATCTATACCCGCCCTATAAGAATCCAGTAATATATTAAATAATATCTTAATTAATAATCTGGAAAGGAAAGCTAGATAATTTTAAGAAATATTTTTCTCTAAGATTAATATTATGAATTTAAATAATATTGTAGAATATTAGTATCTATTACTATTATATATGCTGTAAATTATTCTATAAAAAATTTATAAAATTATATATTAAAATATAATATATAAAGTGCCTGGTCTAGATAATATTTTAAATTTTATTTTATAATAAATATTATTTGTAATTAAATAGATATTATTAAATATATTTAATATATATTTAAATTGTAAATACTATTTTAAATACTATTAAATTTTAATTATAGTTATTCTTCGGAAGCTAAATAAAAATAATTATATAAATCTAAAAGATTATTACTCTATAATCTGTCTGAGTATAATTAATAGAATTTTTAAATCTATTATTATTATATATTTTAATCATTTGATTAAATATGATAAACTCCTGCTGCAGAAGTATATAAAAGAATAATAAAAATATTTTAATAAATATATAATATATTTTTTTAAAAAAGATTTATACTGCTTAACAGAGCAGGTATTTTATTATAATCTTTTTTAATTTAATAAATCTAGAACTTATAATATCTCATATTTATATTTATTATATAGTTTTTTAAAGCAGCAGGTGCCTCTAGTGCTTATTCATTAAATTTAAAAAAATTTTTAATACTTAATATATAATTATCATTATATTAAAAACTATCTTTGAAAAATATTAAGTTATAATTGATATTTTACAGGATTTTTTATTATTTCTTATATTTTATCTAATTTATGATAATAATTCATTTAGTAGTAATAACAGGAATCTTCTTATAGTTAAATATATAAGTAATATTTATATTTTCATATAAAATATTATTATTTATAACAATTATCTTTGACTCTAACACGCATAAATATATTAAATAATATATTTTTATATTATTTATCCATGATCACTATATCATAGAATTTAATTGATTATATTACTTATAAAATATCAAGATTAAATTTATAAAGAAATTTTATTATCTCAGTATCTATCTTAATTTTAATTTATTAGAAAAAGCTTACTGAAAGCAGCTGCAGATTAGAATAATTAACTTAATCTTATTTTTAATTACTAGTTGAATATAAAAAATATATCTTAAACTTTTAATATATATATATATATATATATATTATAATTTTAATTTTTTAATTCTTATACAGCTGTTTTACATGGCTTGTATAAATATGAAAAAATAATAAAAAATAATATTTTAATATTATTAAGATTATAGAAAATATTTAGTATTATATATTTTATTACATTACTGGGGTTCTCTATATAATATCTTATATAACTTCTACCATTTATAATCATGTAATGTTTATTTATTTTTTTTTAAATAAATTACTAAAAATAGCTACCTACAGATTTTAAAGTTATTATTTTATTAAATATCTTATAATATATGTAATTAATAGTTAATTATAAGAAAAAATCTTAAATAAGATCTAATACTCTTACTCTTTATAGAATTTTCAAAATAAGTTTTACTTAATTTCTAGATAGAGATCTAGTAGATTTATTTAATTTTAAATTTATTAATTTCATAATAATTCCCTCTTGGTAAAGCCTACTATATATAAAAATTTTATATTTAAAAAAAATATTTAAGTAATACTAGTAGCTTAATACAGCTAATTCATTTTATATTTATACTAATAATAATAAATATGAGAATAATAAAAACAATAATAAATATAAAAATAATATTATGATAATAATAGTAATAAAATTCTATATTATTTACTGTCTTATAACTTTTAATATAATATATATAATATATATCAAAGAATTTATCAGTATTAATATAATCCTGGTGTTCATTAAATAACTATATCTTATAAATTATATTATTAATAATTATAATATTTTTATCTTACTAATTCCAGTGCCTTTAAAAGTATATAAATTAATTATTTTTATTAATAATCAGGCTATTATCCAGGCCTGTACTAACTTCTTTAACTGTTATTAATTAAACTAATATATTCTATATAATATTATTATATATATTAACTGACTTTATAGTCTCAGCTGGATGATTTTCTTATAATAGTTTTTTAATTAGAAAGAAATTCCTAGTAATAAGCATACTGATTATCTTGTTAAAGCTGGTACTGAAACTACTATTTAATAATAAAATATTGGTATTAAATAGAATACTAATACTAGATAAAAGTAAAATATTTATATTATTATTCATAAACTAATTCTGTTTTTGGCTTGCTGTTTATACTTTAAAACTCTACTTAATAAAATATAGAAAATCTAATAATTAATTAATCTATATAATTTATATATATATTATATTTTTGCAAAGGCTACTTCCAAAGTACTTATTTTATATAATATATACTTTAATAAACCTCTGTCTTTATATAGATATAAATTAGAAAAATTATCTTTATAAGTTATCTTAGTATAATTAAAGTCATAGAATTAATTAAATACTCATATAGAATAGAAGAATATTTAATATAATGTATAAAATTTTCATATATATAATACACGGGCGTACATGCGAGAGAATTTAAATATTTTATGAATAATTATAAGTAAATATTAAAGATTAGATTTATTTGTCTGACTTAGAAAGTAGTGTAGTTTATTATTATAATTTAAATCCTGAATTAATTCAGAGTCGTATTAA
Source organism: Aspergillus sp. AS01 (assembly GCA_036986335.1). NCBI lineage: Eukaryota > Fungi > Ascomycota > Eurotiomycetes > Eurotiales > Aspergillaceae > Aspergillus > Aspergillus sp. AS01. The sequence goes on along the minus strand of BTWD01000158.1, from coordinate 25,759 downwards.
ATAAAATATTAGAAAATAAAAATAATTCCTTCCTGCAGAAATAAAATAAGAATAATTTTATTTTTCTATATATTCAATTATTATACCCCATTAACCAGTTATACAGAGAAAGATACTATAACAGAATTATTCTTTTAAAAATAATTAATATAATTAAATAAATCTTATATCTTTTTAATAGTAATCAGATCCAGTAAATAAAATCTCAGATAAATATAATATATTTTATATAAATTAAAATCCTTTTTAATTAATACAGATAAAGTAACACAACATATCAAAATAAGTATAAAAAGATTTAGAAAATTATAAGTATTTTATATATATATATATTTATATATATATATTATACGGTCCTAGGTATAAGTGATTCTTCCAGCTATTCTAATAATATAAGATTTAATTATTAGATCAATACTATCTGCTACTCAGCAGTAGGGCTGATATAAGTATATATAAATAAATTAATCTATCAATTAATTAATCTACTATCTTTAAATAATTTATTAATTTAAATAACTAGACATTTTATATAGTGAAAAAATGTATTACTATTTATTATATTATTATTAAGTTTAATAATAGAAACAGACGTCGTTTACTAAAATTATTTATAAGTTATTTTAATATCTTAAAATTAATTTTATTTATGAGAGCTAATTAAATAATCATATTCAGCGTGTCTAAACTAGAATATTGAATATGAGAGAAGAAAGGAAAAGAGTATAAAAGAATATATATAAATAATAAAAATAAATAAATAAAATAAAGTAAATATAATAAATAAAATAAGATTACATATAATTAGTAAGATAAATAAAAATTATATTATTCACTAGATTATATACTATATTATATTATTTATTATTATATTATTCTTTTTTTTAAGACTAGCTGCCCTCAGTCAGGAGCATATTATTATTTTTATAATATAATATAAACTTATTAGTCTCAGCTGCAGCTAACTATTGTAATAAATATTTAGAAAATCCAGAATATATAAAATACTTAATATAATAGTTCTATAAATAGAATAAGGTATTTTTAAAATTTCTAGTTAAATATTATATATAATCTACTTTATCTAAAGCCAGCTATTTAATTCTATACTATAAATATTTATAATATAAATAACTCGTAATTATCTTCTTAACTTTTTATTTTATTTAATTATTAATTTTAATAGAAACTGTAGTATCCTTAATCTAGTTAAATAAAATCTTTAATAAATTTTATAAATATATTTTTTTAGATAAAATATTAGATGTATATAAATATTCTTTAAAAAATAGATTTTATATATATTATTTATTTTATTAGTAATCAGAACAGGCTTATATTAATTATTTAAAAATTTCTATAAGAACTGATCTCAGTATTAGTTTCTTATATTAATTAAAATCTTATTACTAATATTGAATTCTTTGGTAAGTATTAATAATTTATTTATTAGATTTATTAGTCTTAAGCTTTTTAAATATTTTTTTAAATAAAAAACCACATTTATTTTATTTAAAAAATAAATTTTTATATTTAATTTTTGGTAACTGTACACAGTAAAAAGTCTATAAAAAATATTTAATTAAATAATATTCTAGATTTTTAATTTTTTTATTATAAATAATAATAATCTGATAAATTTATACAGGAGAATAATAGTAATAAAATTAATTAAAAATAATTAATAAACAGGATAAGCCGCTGGGCTATATATTAATTAATAATCTTTATTTAAATATTAGTTTAAAATAATATATGATAAAAAACTTTATTTTAATTTATAAGATCTTGTAGAACGTTCTTATTCTAGAAACTAATAATAAATTAATTTTTATAATTAAAAAATAATTATATCTAGTAATTCTATCCAGGTATATAACTAATTTATAAATAAATATATTATATTTTATATAAATATCTACTCAGTATATAAAATAGAAACTGTATATTTGTTAAAATAATTTATTATAATAACAATTATATTATAGCCATAGCAGTTTCTTAGAAAAAATCTAAAATTTATTGAAATATATTATTATAGATATATAAAGATTAACAGAAGATAAAATAAATTTAAAAATAGATTATAATAAATATTTTTTTATATTTATATATTAAATAATTATTTATATAATATTAGATATTCCTATTCTAGATGCTTCAGTAATATTAATATTTTATAATAATTATTATTTTCATACACCCGGAGTATGCTAGTAATAGTCAATAATAAATCTTATTTAATAAATATATTTAAAGATTTTCTTTATCAGGGACCACCAGCTGATTTTAATATAATAATAACTTATTTTTTTAAAAAAACTTATTATCTGACTGTCATGCTTTCTCTCAGAAAAATTTTAAAAATAAATAATTATAATTAATATTTAATTAATATATAATTAATTATATAGAAATTCAGTTTTACAGGAATTATTATTATAATAAATTTAAAAAATTTAAATTAAAATTTAGAAGTAATCCCTGGCTCTAGCTGATTAGATTTTAATAATCTAGTAATAGATTTTTTATAGATAAGGTAATTTATTAAAGTATTATTCTTTTTAAAATGATGATAAATATTAAAATAATATTAGAAGAATATCTCTGCCCAGTAAGCTTATTAAATATTAAGTTTTTTAATAATTATAAGATATTCCAAGATTTAGTAATTTATAAAAATATTAAATTTTTTTAATTATTATAATTCTTCTAGTCCTGTATACTACTCTGCCAGAGCTTATATAATTATTAATATTTTTTTATTATAGATATTATAATTATACTCTAACAGAAATATAATTTTAAAATAATAAATTATAGAATACTATATTTTATTAATTTATTAAAAGAAAATCCTAATTATTATCTTATCTGTAGTATTAGTTTTTATCTAGATAAATTTAAATAAGTTATAGTATATTAGTACAGATATAAATATTAGAATTTTTTTAAAATTTAAAATACTTTATAAATATGATTTTATAAAAAAATATTCTTTTAAATCAGCTAGATTATAGATTTTATAATTTAATTATATTATTTAATAAATTAATAATAAAAGTTACAAAAGCTTAAAAAATTAAATTTTTTAATAGTTATCAGGTACTGTTATTCAATAATTATAATAACTTTAACTAAATCTATATATATATTAATAATAAAAATTATAAAATCTAAAAACTTAGTTTTTATTCTATAAAATTTATATTTATAAATAATAGTCTGGAGATTAGTTATACAGAAATATTTTAAAATTTAAAATATATAAAATTTATATTTAATTTTATTTTTATTAAAGATTAATATATTATTAATATAAACAGTGATAAACTTATCTAGAAAATTTATAAGAATTTTATTAATAAATTACTGACATATAGCTAGATTATTAATAAAATTAAAATAATAGTATATAATATTTATAAATTTTATAATAAATATAAAATATTATCAAGTCCTTTAAGTTAGAATTTATATAGATTTAATAAAATTTTTAATAAATATTAAATTTAATAAAGATTTTAATATTTTTAGGCTAGTCTATTATTTTATTAATTAATAAAATCAGATAAGGATTTTTTTAGATTAATATATTTAATTTTTAATAATTTATATAAAAATATAATCCCCCTCCGGATTTCTGTATTATAAGAATAGAAAAGATAAATAATATTATACTAAAAATAATAAAGTTTTTTTTTAAATTTTTAATAATATATTCCTGAGCTGTCTTGAGTTTTTTTTTAAATAATTTTATATAAAAAAATTATTTCCAGTAGATTTTTTTCTTTTAATTTTATTTAATAGTTATAGAGACAGGACAGTAAAAAATATTTATTTTTTTAAAAAAGATATTAATTAAATTATAATAATATTTAAATAAGGTCTGCTTGATCTAATCTTTTTTAATTAATCTAAAATCTTAATTTATAAGATTTTATCTATCTAAAATTATCTTTTTAATTATATATAAAAATATAATAAATATTTTAGATTTTTAATTTTAGAAAATATCTATAAAATATAGCAGCCTTGATTAATATTATTTTAATTTTATTTAAAATACTCTTGGTATAAGACTTTAGAAATAATATAAATTATTAATATTAAAAACTTTAATTATTGAAAAAATTATTTTGTTTTAAAAATAATATATTAATTTTAATATCTGTTAAAGTATAGACAGATATTACTAATTTATTTTTTAAATATTAAAATATTTATTATCAAATTCTTATTTTTTTAGTCTAGCAGAGTCCGCAAATCTAATATATATATATATATTTTTATTTTATTTAAAAAGAGATTTCTTTTAAATATTATTTTTTATTTATTTATTTTTTTATAGTCTCCAGCTACTTGACCTGAATTATTTTTTTCTAAATAATTTTTAATTAAATAATTTTATTGTTAATAAAAAGAATATTATTTTTTAATTATTATATAAATATAGTTCTCAGGCTCCAGACTTAAAATATAACTAGTAATTTAGAAAGTTTAAAAACTAGTAAAAATAAAAGTAATTTATTATTTCAGATTATTAATAAAATATAATAAAAGAATAAATCAGTTTTTTCAGATAATTTTATTATTAATAAACTGGATTATAGTTATCTCTTTTAACTTAGAAAACAGTTACTAGTATAAATTATCTTTTTAATAAATTTTAATTCTTAGTATTAGTATCAGGTAATATAAATTTTATTTAAATTAGTAAAAATTATTTTTATATATTCTAGTATATTAGTAATATTCTTATAGAAATCAGTTACTTTAAAATAAAATTAAAAAGCTAGATATTTTTAAATATTTTTTACAGTAATTATTCATATACATGTATTAAATAATTAGAATAATTAAATAATTTATATTAATTTTTAAAAGACAGGGCCTTTCAATTATTAAATATTAGAAAATTAAAAATTTTTGAAATTTTTTAGATTCTGGAGCCTCAGCTCTCTGGTTATTATAAATAATATAATATATTATTAATATTATTTATATATTATATTTTTAAAAAATATTATCATACTTCTTAACAAATTTATTATAATATAAAATAAATATATTATATTTATTAATTAAAATATTTAGTTTTATTTCCATCTTATTCATAAAATTAAGAACTAGATTGAAATTTTTTAAGATTCTTTTTATATATCTTACTAAACTTTTTCTAGATAATCTTTTATAGTTATTATTTCCTCTATTTAATAAAATAATTAGATATTATCTTAGATTTTTTTTATATAAAATAGAGTCAGTCTAGCTTTTTCTAGCTATTATAATTATTAATCAGTTACTTTTTTCAGAGATTCAGTTTAGGTTGTTTTATTTTAACTATTTTAATATTACTAAATATATATTAAATAGATATTAATAGTCTTATTAGATAACTAGCCACTTGCAGTATTACTTAAAAAAAATAATTAATTATAATATTTAATATTATATAAAAATTAATTAAATATTTATATTTAGTATGTTTAAACTAGAATATCAAACATGAAAAGAAAAAGAAAAGAAATATAAGAAAATATATATAAATAATAAAAATAAGTAAGTGAGATGAAATAAATAGAATAAATAAAATAAGATCATATATAATTAACAAGATAAGTAAAAACTACATCATATACTAGGTCACATGCTATATCACGTTACTTGTTATCACACTATCTAGTATTCTAGAATTTAATATAGAATTATTTAATATAAAATTATTTATTTTTATTATAATAAGTTTTTTAAACTGATATAATCTTTTTTTTCAAATGAATATAATTCTGTTTAGTATAATATAATTAATTAAATTTTCAATTATACAAGATATTAATAATATCTAGTATATTAGTTATAATAAAATTAAATAATTTATTAAGAAGATTTTTTATATATAATACCTGATCAGAAAATTAAAAGAAAATCTGATAATATAATTTAATATTATTAATAAATTATTATTAAATATACCTTTTTATGCTTACAGATATAATTAAGAATATAATATTTTTTATTATAAAAATTATAATATATCAAACTCTTATTAATATTATTTTTTATATAATATATACAGACTGAGTATTTATAGCAGTATTGATATATATATTTATAATCTTAATATTTATATTACTAAAGAATATGCTGGTCTCAGTTATAAAACATAATATTAATATTTTTATTATTAAAATTCCTGTACAAATAGCCCAGCTAATAATACAAGTATTATTATAAGTATTATTAATATATAAGAGAAATCTTTTATATACTTCTCTTTTTGGATTTTATTTAATAACTATATATATTATTTATCAATACAACAGTTTAATAATAGATATTGATAATAAATATTTAATTATATTATATCAATATTTTATTTAGTTACCTTTAATTATAACAGAGTCTATTATATAGAAAGATTGTATACTTAAAAGAGAAGATATTTAAATAATATTAATTATTTAAGATTTTTATATAAGTTTATATAAATGGCAGTAACTATAAAATAATATTAATATATTAATAATTATAAAATATTATATAATCAGCTGCCAAGTAGGCAGTAATATAATATATATAATATATATTAAAGAATTTATTAGTATTAATATAGTTTTAGCTCTAATTAAATAGCTGTACTTTATAAATTATGTAAATAATTATAATTTTCTTATTTTACTAATCTCTGTATTCTCAGAAATATATAATATAAGTATTTCTATTAATAATTAGATTATTATCCAGGCCTGCACTGACTTTTTTAATTATTATTAATTAAATTAATACATTTTATATAATATTATTATAAAGATTAATTAATTTTAATATCTTAGCTGGATGATCTTTCTATAATAATTTTTTAGTTATAGAAAGACTTTTAGTAATAAATATATTAATTATTATATTAAAACAGATGCTAAAGCTGTTATATAAAAATAAATTATTAATATCAAGTATATTGATAAATTAATTTAATTTTTATATATTATTTATTTCTTAAGACCCTGGCTGATAAAATATAAGTAGTTTAATAATTAATTAAATTTTATAATTTATATGTGTAATAAATACTAGAAGTCAGATTTACCAGTCTAACTTAAAAAAATTATAATTTATTACTATAATATAATTTCTATATTAATTTAAGGCCTTATTAAATAATCTATTAAAAGATAAGAATGATTTCTTTTTATAAAATAATAGTTTTATCTTTTTATATATTTATTCTAATAACCATATTTTTTTAATTATATAAAAAATACAGCAGCAGAGATATTTATTTAGAAAAAATTAATATAGTTAAATAAGTCTTATATTCTTCCACTAGTAAGTAAATCTAGTAAAAAAAACCTTAGGTAAATATAATATATTTTTATATAAATTAAAGTCTTTTTTGGTCTACACGGGTGAAGTAATATAATATATAAAAATAAAAATAAAGAGGTTCAGAGGATTATAAGTATTTTATATATATATTATATAATTTTAGATATAAATAATTCTTCTAGCTAATCTGATAATATGATATCTGGCTGCTAGATTAATATTATTTATTATTTAATTATAAGACTGACATAAGCATAAACAAATAAATAAATTAATAAATAAAAATATTATTATTCTGAATAATCATAAAACTTTAAGCTATAAAATTACAGCCAGATAATCTTTTCTTAATAATAATATATTTTTTATTATATATAATATAAACAATATAAAATATTTTATATATATAAATACTCTCTGGGTCATGACTCTGGAAATAAATATAAGATTTAATTATTATAAATATATTATAATTTTAATTAATATAAATAATCATTATAAAATTAATAATTTTAAACTAAGTGGATTCACTGGATTCTTATTTAAAGATTAAATAAAGTTTAAATTAAATATCTATAAACAAAAGTACCAGATTTTATTTAGAATTGTTTTAATTAATTATTAGTTATATATATTACAGAGTACTCAGTAAAGTAATAATAATAAAATATATAATTATCTTTAGTAATTTACTTAAAAATATAATAAGAAAATGTAATATAAAGATAAATTTTCAAAATTATATAGTATTTTATATAAAAAACTTAAGTAATCTAGTAGAGTATATAATATTAAATATTATTTTTTAATAATTTTTCGTGCCTTGTACGAGACTTATAAAATAATTATTTAAAAATTAAAAAATTAAAATTATAATATATATATATTAAAAATTTAAAATTAATATTTTTTATATTAAGCTAGTAATTAAAAATAGAAATAAAATTTAATTAATTATTTTAACTTGTAGCTACTTTAAATAAGCCTTTTTTAAAAAATCAGAATTAAAAAAATATTAAAATAATAAAATTCTTTTCTAAGCTTAATTCTAATATTCTATGGAATAATCAATTAAGTTTTATGATACAGAGATTATAAATTAATAATATAATAATAGATTATTTAACTAGATAAATTAAACTATATTTAATTAATAAAATTTCAAATATATATATTTACTTTTATTATTCAATATATATATATTCAAATTAAAAAATAATTATCTTAGATAATAAGATCGTAGATAAAAATTAGAAAAATTATAATAAAGTATCTGTTTTATTAGATAGTATTAAATAATATAAATCATCTTTAAAAAAATATAATATATATTTATAAAAATATTTTATTATTTTTTATGTCTTTGTAGCAGGAGACTGGAGTTTATAATAGTTAATTAAATAATAATTAAAATATATAAAATAATAGATTCAAGAATTTTATTAATTGTATTTAATAAGATTATAAAATCATAATTTTTCTGATTTATAAAATTATCTTTATCTGGCTTGTATGATATAATTATAGTTAATATATAGAAATAAATAAAATAATACCTGAAATCTGGATATATGTTATATATTTTTGATAATATTGATTTAATTTAAAACTGTATCTGCTGTAAAATAAAATTTAAAGTATCATTTAAATTAGCAGCACTGATCTTAAAAAAAGTATTTCTTTTAAATAATCTAGCTTTCTTTAAATTATTATTAAAGTATTTTTTAATATATTACTTAAATTCTTGTGAAATACTGGAACTTCTGCATGAATTTATTCTTTTTTTTAATTTATCTATAATATATACTTCTTAATATTTTAATAATTATTCGATTTATTAAATATTAAATTACATGGAATCTCTTCTTATTTTTTGAAATATATATATTTATATTATTTTTATATCTGTTTTATTCTTTTTATTAATTTAATTTTATCAGTATATCCTGGACAGGATTGTTATATAATTTATTTCTTAAAAATTATTTTATGAATTATTTCTCTAAGTACTGATATTAGATAAAATATAATAATATTAATATTATCTAGTAATATAATACCTGTACTGAGATAGAATATGTATATAATTAAGTCTTTTATAAATTATTTCTAATTAATAATTATTTAACTTTATTATTCCAATACACAGACACTTTAATAAATTAGAAATTAAATTAGATTAATATAGATTTATAGTTAATATTTTATTATTAATATTTAAAAGATTGGCAGCCGATCAGCTAATTTATAAATTATAAAATAATTTATATAAGATTGATAATAATCTTATAGTTATCTTTTTAAAGAGCAGTAGTTCCAAATTAAATTTAATGATTAAATTGATTAATATCTGTACTTCAGGATCCTAATGATTATATTCTAATATAAATTATTTTAGATAATAAAAATTAAAATTATTAATAACTAGATATTTATAATAAAAAATTTCTAGTACTGAAACATTTTTCTGCGGCTCAGGATTAGAAATATATATATATAAATAAATTCAATTTTAATAAGACAGTCAGGATATTAGAATATTAAAAATAATATCATACTAATTATTAGATTGATCTTCTTGTTAAAATAAAAAAATACAAACTTACAATAATACTTTATATATATTTTAAAATAAATTATGTAGCTATATAAAAGGAGTCCTGTAAAATCTGTATATTATATAATATTAAAATTATTAGAAAATTAAGGTTTTATGAATAAATAATATCATTAATGAATACTTATAAATATAATATTAAGACTATTGTTATTAAGTAGGACCGCTGCATAGATAATTAATATTATAATTATTATTAAATTAATATAACTATTTTTTTAATAATTTTCTTTCAGTCTTATCTAATTTATATATATAATATTTATTACTATTAATTAATTTGAAATATATATATTTATATTAATCTAGCAGCTAGATATTATATTACCAGAATAACCAGAAGAATTACTTATTATATAATATATATATTATAGTATCAAAAGTCTCAGAACATCTGCTAAATTACAGCAAAACTTACCTACTTTAAATATAATTACTCCTATAATTTTATAAGATATCATATTTTTTCAAGACGTTATCTATAATTAAATATTAATTAAGTGATATTCTACCAGTAGATTATTTTTAGATTTTTTGGTTGTGAAAATATCATAATTCTAATATAAATATAATTAAAAGAAAATTAAAGAATATTATATATTTTATCTTTAAAAACTCACAACACAACGAATTTTTGTTTTTATAGAAAACTTTATGTATAAAATATATTAGAAATAAGTATAAATCTTATATAAAAATATAAAGAAAATATATTTGTATATTAAAATTTAGTAATAATTACTTCGAAAAATTTAGTAATAAATCTGAATATATTAAGATTATCTCTTATATAAATAATTATTTTTTTTATTTTTAGATAGGTGTATTAGAGGGATAGTATTTATTAATAAAACTTTTAATTTATAGAACTATATCTCTATAATTAAGAAAGTTATTGCTATTATAAATTTTGAGAATTTTTAAATGTCCCGAGACTTTTGAACCATATTATATATAAAGATATTTATATATATAAAATACTTATGATCCTCTGAACTTTTTTATATTTATTTTAATATATTATATTACTTCGCCCGCGTGGATCAAAAAAGGCTTTGATTTATATAAAAATATATTATATTTTTCTGAGATCTTATTTAGTGAATTTACTTATTATTATTGATTAATTAATTAATTAATTTATATATATTGATATCAGTTCTACGACTAAGTAATAGGAAATATTAATCTAACAGCCAGATATTACTATCAAGATAACTAGAAAAATTATTTATATTCAAAGCTATATAATATACATATAAAGATATTATATATATAGAATACTTATAATTCTTTATATCTTTTTATATTTATTTATATATATTATGGCCGCGTGGATCAAGGGCGGCTCTAATTTACATAAAAAACTTATTACTAGAAAAATATAAGATTTATTTAGTTGTATTTATTATTTTCAAACTAATATTTTCATTATAATAATCTTATCCTTTGCATAGCCGGCAGGAGGTGTATTATTATTAAAATAAATATATAGAAAAATAAAATTATTATTTTTTTATAAAAAAAGATTATCTTTATTTTCTAATCTTTTATTTAATACAATTCTGAATTAGACTAAAATCCATATTATATTAATAAACTGTATTATTTTATAAACTAATTAATAAATTTAATTTTAAGTATATGTCTGTAATTATTTACAGAAAGTTGTAATTCAAATATTTTTATATATATACCTGCATAATATATACAAAAATAAAACATATTAAATTAATTGTTTTTTTATTTTATATAAATATTTAGTCAATTTTATAAACTTAATAATACTAAGATAACCTACCAGAATAATCTTCTTAATTCATATTTATATTAAAATAAAATTTTATATCTAGTATATATTATATAAAAGAAAGCACTTAAGAAGTAGGCTTTGAAAGAATATATAATATATATAAATTATATAAATTAATTATTTATTAGATTTTAAGCTTTATCAGCTAGAGCTTCAAAATATATATAATATACTAAAAATAAAAAATAATTTATTAAAATTAATATTATTTTATAATTAGGTAGTATTTTTAATATTGGTTTTAATAAAATAATTGATACATTTATTACTAGGAATTTTTTTATTATTATTAAGTTATTACAGACAGATTATCTAGCTGAAATAATAAAACCAGTTAATATGTATAATAATACTTTATAAAATATAATGGTTTAATTAGTAATAATTCAAGAAGTTAATACAGGCCTGTATACAAATTTAGTAATTAATAAGAATAATTATTTTATATGTTTTTAAAAATATTAGGATCAGTGTAGTAAAGATATTATAATTATTAATAATATAATTTATAAAATACAGCTGTTCAATAAACATAAAGGGTATATTAATATTAATAGATTTTTTAATATATGTTATATATATTATATCAAGGTCCGTAAAGCAGCTGATTATATAAAATTCTATAATAATTTCTATATTAATACTGCTGCCGTGATTGCTGTTATTTATATAAATTTATATAAAGATTTTAAATTATTAATATTATTTAATTATTTTTTAAGCATACAATCTTTGTACATAATAAATTTCATCAAAAGAACTATTATAAAGTTAATAATTTGAAGATTAAGTCTGTTGGATCTCTATTTAAATTAAATAAAATTTATTTTATTTTAAGTTTTTCTAAAAATAAAAGTATTAGATTTTACTTAAGATCCTTTTCATAATTAATTATTAATTATATATATTACATAGTATTTCATAAAATAATAATATTATGATCTATAGGCAGCTATCTTTAGTAACGTATTTAGGAAAAAAAAGATATAATATAAAAACAGATTTCTAAAATTATATAAAATATTATATAGAGGATTATAAAAAATATTTTAATAATTTAGTATAGCGCACAGTACTGAATATTTTTTATAATTTTGATAATATTAAATATTATTCTTCAATTATTTTTCATATTTTATATAGATGACGCGGAGTAATTATACTGAAGTTGAAAAATTAAGTTATAATATATATATTTAAAATTTGAAATAGATATCTTTTATATTAAACTAATAATGAAAAATGAAATAAAAAGTAGACTAATAGTTTTAATCTATAATTAACAAAAATAACTCTTTTCTAATAAATCAAATTAAAATAGATATTAAGATAATAAGATTTTTTTATAAATGAAATTTCAACATTTTATAAAATAATTAATCAAGCTTTATAATACAGAAATTATATATAATAAATATAGAAATATATTATTTAACTAAATAAATCAGACTGTATTTAATAAAAATTTAAATATATATATTTATTTTTACTGCTCAGTATATTTATATATATATTAAAATCAAAAAATAATTATTGCAGACAAGAAGACTCCAGGTAAGAACATAGATATTATTTATATATTTAATTAAGAAAGGATTTTTATTATTACTATTAAATAAATTAGTTCAATAAAATAAATAAAATGTAAAGACTAATAAAGAAATTTGTAAAATACTAGTTATAATTTAATAAATAAAAAAAATAATAAAATATTTTTTCTGCTAGGCAGTATAAACCTTTAAAAAAGAATATAATATATATTTATAAGAATATTCCTGCTAGCCTTCTATATATTTTCATAATAGAAATTTATAAAATTTATTAAATAGCTGAGATATGCGGTAATAATAAATTAAAAGATCTTAATTATATATAATAAGATTATAAGAAAATAATTTTTAAATTTAATTAATTATATCTAGTTTCTGTAAAACAAACATAATTAAAATTTAAATAATAAAATAATATTTATAATCTAGATATACATTAAATATCTTTAATAATATTTATCTAATTCAAAATAATATTTATTATAAAATCAAATTCAGGATATTATCTAGGCCTGATACTTTATAAAATATAATTTAATATATAATTTTATAAATCTTTTATAATATAATCTGTAATATATATGATAATAATAAATAGTAATATTTTATAATATTACTCAGGTCAGCAGTACTAATCTCGGAAAAAAGTAATTTTCAAAATAATCTAGCTTTTTTGTTAAATTATTAATTAAAATATTATTATTACTCAGGTCATGTAAAATAAATATAAAAAAAAATTTAAAATTATCTGTAATTTATATTTATTATATTAACTGCTAGAATCTTTACATAGATTTATTTTTTGAATTTATTTATAGTATATAATTTTTAATATTTTAACAGTTACTTTATCTACCAGATATTTTTAAACTATGTGAAACCTTTTTATTTTTTGAATATATATCTTTATATTATCTTTATATCTGTTTATCTTCTTTATTCATTTAATTTTATTTATATATTTTAAATAGAATTATTATATAATTTAGTTTTTTGAAATTATTTTATTAACTACCTCCGTGAGCGTCCAGCATAAATGAAATATAATAATATAATATTTATATCCAGACAGAGTATATATATAATCAAAGTCTCTTAAAATAATTTTGTATTAATAATTATTTAATTTTATTATTCCAGTACACGCACTTTAATAAATTAGAAATTATATTAATTTAATATTAATTTATAATTAATATCTCATTATCAGTCTTTATAAAATTAAAATGTAATTAATTAATTTATAAATCACAGAATAATCTATATAAGATTAATAATAATCTTATAATTATTTTTTTATATATAATTATTTTTTCTTAAAAAAACAGTAGTTTCAGGTTAGTCTTGATAACTACATTAATTAATATTTTTATTTTAGAATTTTAATAATTACATTCTAGCATGGTCTATATTAAAGAATATAAATCAAAATTATTAATAATTAAATATTTAGTACAGATACTTATAGTTTTACAGAAAACTTTTAATACTGAGATATCTTTCTATAGTCTAAAATTATAAATATTATATATATAAATAACTTTGTTTTCAGCAAGATCCTGAAAAGTTAGAATACTAAAATATTACAAGTAATATTAGATAAATTATATTTTTAAAGTTATATTTTTTAAGAATAAAAAGTTCATCCAGAATAATTTTTCTTAGATATATTTTCTAAAAGTAAATTATATTATTATATAAAAATAGCTGTATAGAGTCTGTATATATATAATTACTTATAATATATAATAATTAAAATATAATTTTTAAATAATTATTATATTAAGATCTTATATGTTTTTCTTAATAGAAAATTATATTATAACTAGAAAGTTTTTTTTTATAATTAGCTTGTAGTATACTGAATTATAATAGATTTACTAATAATTATTATTAATATTATTATAATCATAATTAAGATTCAAAGAATTCTTGCTTCTGGTCTTATTAAGTTTTGTATATTTATTATTTTAATAATAATTTATTAATTTAACTTTCTTTAATCTAGGCAGCTAGGAATTTTATATGAAAAGATTTATCATTATTTATATTTATCATTATATTATTATTAATTTTAACAATAGAGGCAGGTATCTCTTTATAAAGTTATGTATAAATTATCTTAGTATTCTAAAATTAATTTTATTTAGTATCTTGAGATTCAGCATAAAGTTACTTAATATAAAATTATTTATTTTATAACTAAGTCTAGAAGTTTTATAATTTTTATTATAACAATTCTTCAAGCTACTATAATCTTTTTTCTAATTTTTAAATAAATATAATCTTATTTAATATAATATAATTAACTAAGTTTTTAGTTTTATAAAATATTAATAATATTTCATATATTAATTCTAATAATATCAGACAGCTTACTAGAAAGCTTTTTTTAATATATTATACTTAACTAAGAAATTAATAAGAAATCTAATAGTAGTATAGTTTAATATCTTTAATAAAATGTGTTTAGATATATTTTTTTATATTTACAGATACAGTTAAAAATATAATATATATAATTTTTATTAATATTATTCTCATAAAAATAATTAATATTTTAATAATTTTTTATATAGTACACACAGACCGGGTGCTTATAATAATATAATTATATATATTTAAAATTTCAATATTCATAATATTAAAGAATATATTAATCTTGGTTATAAATTATAATATTCAAATTATTAAATAAAATTTTTATAAATAACTCAGCTGACTATATAATTATTATTAAATATTATTATTAATAGAAAAAATAATTTTTCTAGATAATTCTCTTCTAAAATTTCAATTAATATATATAACATTTATTAGTATAGCAGCCTAGTATCAGATATTAATAATAAATAAATATTTCATTAATTTATATTAATTATTTAAAAATATTTCTTCTAATTATATCAATATTTATATTCATAAAAATTATAATATTTTTATAATATTTAAGTATTATATCTACACCCAAAACTTTAACTCAGGAAGGATTTATATATAAAAAATATTTTATTAATTCAATCCTTAAATCCTGATTTCTGTGAGAAAGTAATTAAATTATTACATTAAAAATATTTTATATATATAATTTCAGATTTTTTACCAGAGGCTCTAGCTTAGCTGGGATTAATATCTTTATAAAAATCGAATTAAATTAGATTAATATTCTTTATCTGCACTTTATCAAGCCAGTTAAATATATATAATCTATGAACTAATATAAATCCCTATCTTACTGTTTCTAAGTATAAATATAATATGAAAAATATAACATGCAGTATGAGTTACCCTGTAGATTTCAATAAGATTTATATAATTTATATTAAAAGAAATAGCAGAATTAATAAAATCTTAATTTTTATTAATCAATTATATTTTTAAATATAAAATATAATTAGTTCTGGTCCTGATCTTCTTATCTTATTAATATCTATATTTTTACCAATATATAATATAAATATGTTTCATGAATAGCCAGCCAGCCTATTTTGCAGGCCTATATTAATTTCCCAATTATTATTAATTAAATTAATATATTTTATAAATCTGTATTATAAAATTTGATTAATTTTTTTCATTTTATATTATAATCTTTCTATAATAGTTTTCTAGCTATTAAAAATCTCTTAACAATAAGTCTACTAATTATTTTATAAAAGCTACTACTGAAAATATTATATAAGTATAATACAATTTTAAATCAAATAAATTGTTCTTATTTCCAGCATATTACATATATCTAAAAACTTTAGTTAATAAAATATAAAAGATTCACTAAATACTTAGTTTTCTAATTTTTATATATAAAATTCTTTCTAGAATCTATTTTAAAAATATTAATTCTATAATATATATTTAGCATAGAGCTCTGTATTCTATAAATATAAATTAAAGTAATGATTTTTAATATTATAAAATAAACTAGATATTTACATAGACAAAAAATTTAATCTAATATATTATATTTCTACTTATAAAACACGAACATATATATACATATATATAAGGATATTTAAATCTTATAAAAATATTTATAGATAAGTACTAGAGATTAAATTCACCAATCTAGCTTATAAAATAATATATTGAAATTTATATTTTTACCTTTCTATGATGTAGTAATAATTTTATTTTGTATTATATTTTTATTATTATAATAATACCCCCTGCTGATTATACAGAAAGAATTAATATAATAAAAGTATTTATATAAAAATATTCAATATAATTAAGTAGTTTTTATATTCTCTCAGTTATAAATGAATCTAGTAAATAAAATCCGAAATATTACTAATATAAATTTATATAAATATAAATTAACACCCCTGATTTATATAAATAAAATATATAATTAAATATAATAAGATTTTAAAGAATTACTAGTATTCTAAATATTATATACATATAGTAGATAATTTTAAATATAAATAATTCTTATGTTATCGTGGCAGTATACTATCTATTTATTAAATTTATAAAAATTATTACTCAGCCGTAGTACTAATGTAAAAATATATAAATAAATAAATTAATTACTAATTCCCTCCTGTACTAGAAAGACATGTAAAATATAAAATTTAATTTTTAATTTTTTGAATTAAAAATTTTAATAACTGTGGTTACTGCACTAAGATAGTTATAATGTATTATAAAAAATTTTTAATATTAAAAAATAAATAACCAGATATATTGAATTCAAGATCTGAGCTATCTTTTCTACTTATTTCTAAATAATATAAAATTAATATATTAAATATTTATAAAAAGTCTATTTTACTTTTATTCATTTTATATTAAAAACAGCTATAAGTACATATATTAATAATAAAAATAAGTTAACAAATAAATATATATATATATATATATATATATTTATATAATAATTAATTTATTTACCAATACCCGCATGATCCCAAGTGAATAAATATTCAATTCAAGAATTTATATAAAGAAATTATTATATAACTTCATATTTATGAGATGGTCTATAATGATCATTAAATAATAATGTTAATTATATTAAATTCCTTATTCTAATAACAAACAGGGTTACTTTTAAAATTTTAATTAATATAATAATAAAAGATTTTTATTAAAAAATTAATAATTTAATAAGAGGGCAACCAGTAATATATCTTTATATTTTTTATTTATAATCTCTGTATTATAGAGCTTGATTAATTACTTTATTTATAAAACATTAAAATTAAATTTATAAAGAAATTCTGTTATTTTAGTATTTATCTTAATTTTAATTTATTTAAAAAAGTCTACTTAAAGTAGCTGCAGGCTAGAATAATTAATTTAATTTTATTTTTATTTTTATGTACTGGTTTAATATAGAAAATACTCATTTTAAATCTTTTATATATATATATATATATATATATACTGTAATTCTGATTTTTTTAATTTTTATATAATTACTCTATATAATTAGTATAAAATATTAAAAAATATTAAAAAATAATATTTAATGATATTGAAATTTTAGAAAGTATCCAGTATATTATATTTTACTAAATTACTAGAATATTCTATATAAAATTTTATATAAGTTCTAAGATTTATCTTTATATTATAGTTTTTATTTTATCTTTAAGTTACTGAAGATAGTTATGTATAAATTCTAATACTATTATTTTATTAAATACTCTATAATATATATAATTAATGATTAATTATTTTCTAAAATAAAATCTGATACTCTTATTCCTGTAAAAACTTAAAATAAATCTTATATAATTTTTAAATAAAGATCTAGCAGATTTACTTAATCTTAAGATTATTAATTTTATAATAATAATTTCTTAGTAGAATTTACTGTATATAAAAATTGTAAGCTTTAAAAAAGAAAATAATTAAAAGTTATTAATAACTTGAAATCTTTATATAAATTCATATAAATAATAATATTTATAGTAATAATATTAATATAATAATAATTATAGAATCCTGTATGATCAGCTGCCCTGTAAACTTTAATATATTATATATAATATCTATTAAAAAAATTATAAATATTAATATAATTCTAATTTTTATTAAAAAGCTGTATTTTATGAATTATATTATTAATAATTATAATATTCTTATCAATAATCAGGCTGTTATTGAGGCCTGTACTAATTCTTTTTAAATTATTATTAAATTAATATATTCTAAAAAATATTATTATATATATTAACTAATTTTATTATCGTAATTAAATAATCTTTCTGTAGTAGCTTTTTAATTATGAAAAACTTTTTAATAATAAATATACTAATTATTTTACTAAGGCCAGTACTGAGAATTGTATATAAAAAATATCAATATTGAGTATATTTATAAATTAATTCCATTTTCAATATATTATATATATTTTAAGATCTTAACTAAAGTATAGAAAGCCTAATAAATAATTAATTTATATAATTTATATATATAATATATTCTTTCAGAGTTTACTTCCAAAATATTTATTTTATATATAAATTTATACTAAATATAAAACTCTCCTTTAATACGGATATATATATATATATTTAAATTAAAACTTTTTATAAATAATTACAGGTATATACTTAAACCAGATTTAGTAATCTAATCTATACAATAATATAATTAATTATTATAATATATATTCTGGGCTAATTCAGGGCCCTATTAAATAAAATATTAATAAGACAGTATAAAGTACCTGGCCCTGGCAGTTTAATCTAACTAACCACTATACTGGATATTTTAATCTTATATTATAAATTAGAAACTCACTTATCTTTTTTATATAAATTATAAAGAGTACCTACAGCAGCTAGATAAAAGATTATAAATAATATAATTAATCTAATATAACTAACTAGTTAATTTTATAGATATTAATATAATATAATCAACCTACTACTTAATAAATTATAAATCTGGAATTATTTAAATAATAAAATACTATATAATCTACTAAGATACTGGAACCACTAGCTATTAAAACAGTTAAATAATATAATAATATATATTTCAATATTATCTACACGAAGGTCTTTCAGAATCTTAAAATAATAATATTAAGATTATTTATAAATATCTTACTTCTCACTAAAGCTCAATTACTGGAAAAATTCTATAAATATAAGATTAAATCCTTAATAACAGCAGTATAAGTAACTGATTTATTAATTATTTAGAATATAATTAATTTAAATATTATACTTTTTACCAATACCAGCAAAGAAACTAGTCTTAAAATAATTTATTTATAGAAAGACTCCCAGGTCATTACAAAAAATTTTTAGATTTTATTAAATTTAAATATATTCTAATTTATATTCCCAGATAGAATTTGTTATATTATAAAATATTATATAATAAGTTTATTATTATATATATAAAGAAACTCAGGAAATATAATAATTAAAAAAATTAATTAAAAATAATCTAAAATATCTTATAGATAAAAATTATATAATTATTTTTTATTAATATAAAATTAATCTTTTTTTAATTTAATAATATAATTTAAATTTAAAAAAGGCCCTCATTAGAGCTTAATTATATTAATTAAAATTAATTTAATTTAATATATTAATATAAATTAATTTATAAGATTAAGAATCACAAGGTATTACTAAATAAAGATTTTAAGATAATTTTTTAAAATATTATTTTATATATTACTGCTTTTATACTAGATTTTATTAAAAAATAACTTAATATTATATAAACTTTACTAGCCTAAAACAGTATAAATAAATAGATATAATTTTATTATAATTTTTATAAATCATATATCAAGAGCTAGGATACTGGAAAAAATAATAAAAGATTAATAAGAAAATAATAATTAAGGCTGTAAAAAGACCTTTTAAAAAATATATTTAAAAATTTTATATAAAAACTATTAATACCAGAAGTCTATCTTCTAAAATATTAAATATTCCTTATTTTAATACCTGGATTCAGGTATTTTTTAATATATATTTTATAATTAAAAAATTATTATTAATAATATTATATTCAATATTTCTTATATCCATGCGGCAGGAAGTAAAAACTGTTTTTTAATAAAAAAAATTATTTTATTATATATTTTATATAATAGATGCCTGTACTGACTTCTAGTATATAATATTTTTTATATTCTAATACTAAGTATAAATTTTCTATTTTTAAAAATTCTAAATAAAAAGAGCTACTTAACTATCTTTTTTATAAAAAATTAATATTATATTAAATAAGATAATTATTACTATACCTACCTGAAAAAATAGTCTTTATTAACTTAATCTTACTATTCTAATTACTATAAAATTAAATATAACTTTATTTAATACTACTTTTAATATATACAGTACTAGTATAAGTAATTATTAAAAAAATAAAATATTTTTAAATCTTTAATATAAATACCTGGGACACATAAGTTATAATAATATTTTATAAATAATAAATTTAATTAATAAATTATATTTAATTTTATAAATTAATACCTCCAGTAAATTATATCTAAATATAAAATTATATAAAATATAATTTATTATTTTATTATAACATGCTAGTATCTCTTTTATATAAATATATATTAATATCAGCTTCTTTCCCACAAAGAGTATTTTTAATAATATATATTATATAATACTAATAGATAATAATACACACATTATATAATTTATTTTTTTATAAATAAAAAAAATATTTTCTAGATCTTCCAGAACTAGTATATACAGATTATATAATAATATATTATTTATATTATATATATTTAAAGTAATAACAGGGAGAAGTATAATTAAAAATTATAAAAATTTAATTTAAAAAGAATATATTATTTAATTTAATAATTTTTTATAATCCTGAACAGAACAGTGTCAGTAAAAAAATAAATAAAAATTTTTAAAATTAATTTTAAATTCTATTAAAAAATTATTAACTTCTCTAATATCTATAATTTAGATTCTTTAAAATTATAATTTATTTTTATAATTATACTAGTTTAAGAATATTATCCTGCAGTATATTTTAGAAGATTATTTATAAATTTTAATTTAATATTACTTATTTTAGAATTTTTAATTTAATTAGTTTTAAAAAGTACTTCTCTGTGCCTTGCTGAAAAAGTTTAATAATTATAAATAAAAATAAATTTTAATTAACTAGAAGATTATAATTTTTATTATATATAAAATATTAACTACCAGTATCTTAAATATATATAAAATATTATATTTAATAAAACTAATACTCTGATAACTATATTTAATATTTTTCTAAATATTAATTATGAAAATCTGGTTTTTAAAATCAAGGAAAAAATTATTTATTTATTAGATTATATAAAATTTATTATTTATAAATATACCAGAGATCTCTCACAAGAAAGTATTATTTAAAAAAAGAAAATAAATAATATTTTATTATTTCTTAAATTTTAAAAATTTATATTAAAATATATAAGTATACTTCTTTATAATATACAGGACTAAATTAATTATTTATTAAATAATATAACTAGTAATAAACAAATTATTATTCTACTTATAATTATTAAATAAAGATAAGATCTAGCTTCTATTATTATTATAAGATTATAATTATAAAGATAGCTATATAAAGTTAATAATTATTAATAATTATATAAATAGTAGAATTAGAAGAATTTAACCTCCTGTACTTATTCATTATACTAATAATTTTATTAGAGTTAATTAGAATAGATACTAAATAGTTAATTAATATTAAAATTAATAAGATTTTTGAATTACATAGATCTTTTTAAAATAAAAATATTATTATATTAAGATAATAATTATATAAGAAGAGAAATCTGCTTAGAAAATTATAATTATAAAAATAATTAATAAATTTAAATATAATAATAAAGAATATAAAATAATAATATTTTAAATTATAATTCTCTAAGCAGGTTTCTCTTCTTATATAATTATTATTTTAATATAATAATATTTTTATTTTAAAAAGATCTATGTAATTCAAAAATTTTATAATAGAAAAATAATTGAATATTATATTTATATAACTTATATAAAGAATTATTTTAGAAAGAATTATTTTAGAAGGAATTATTTTATTTAAATAATTTAAAAATAATAAATCTTATCTTTTATTTTTACTTCCTGCTGTTTTTCGAGTGGAGATAATATAATAATAAAAATATTTATTAATAATTAATTATTTTATTTTAATTAAAATATTATAATTTTCTTTTTTCATAAATTAATAATTTTAAGATTCTGTTTAAGATTCTGTACAGGAATATTAATTAATATTATTTAAATATATAATAAAAAATACTGATTTATATATAAATTTATATAATATATTTATTAATAATATATCCAGTTTTTAAAATTATATATTAAAACTGATTAAAACATTATTCATATATCTGAATTTTAGGAATAATTTATAAAAAACTTTTAAAGTAAATAAAATTTTAAGATAAATTTAAACATAATAAAAGATTTTTCAAATAAATAATTTTATATTTAATACTAAGTATTATAAATATTATAAACTAAAATATATAGCAGCAGTTTATTATTTAGCAAATATAATATAAATAAAAAAATTAAATATTCTAGCTCTATGTATATTGATAATTATTTAATTTTTAATTATTAAAATATTTTTTAATTTTTAATTATTAAAATATTTTTTAATTTTTCAATATATAAGTAATAATTAATATATTTGAAGATCCTGTATTAGTATATATCTTAATAAATTATAATATATAAATAAATCCTATAGATTAATTAATTATAAGTAATAAATAAATTTATTAAATTAAATCTTTTATTATATAAAGATCCTAAATAATTATTATGTATTTTTATATAAATAATATAATTTTATAATTAATATTACAGACTATAAGAAACATGTAAATAACTCTTTTAAGAATATAATTATAATAATAAGATTATAAAACTATTATTACCAGCGGATAAATCTATAGATTTTTAGAATTTTTTATATATTTAGATACACACAAAAGATAAATAATTATTTTTATAAAAATTATTTATTTCTTAATAATTGTCTTTTTTTCTATAAAATTTTATTCTAAAATATATTAAATATCATTCTAGCTTTCTTTAATTTTAATTAATTATATTAGATTCTCTGATTTAATTCAAGCTCTTTATTTAAATATATTAAATTTTTTAGCCTTACTCTAGCTTTCTAATTATTTAAAATTCTTTAATTTAAATAGATATATATACTATTCAGAGACTTTGTAATATTTTATTATTATTATATATAAAATTAAATTTTAGGCCTATTTATTTCGGTTAATAATAATATATAACTAGATTAAATTTACTAAAGTAAGCTTTTAGTTAAAGAATTTATTTATTATATAAACTAAATTTATATATAATTATTATTTACAGGTAAATTATAAGAAACTCTTCTGGAGATAAAAGTTTAAAATAAAATTATAAAATTATTTATATTATAGATATTTGTACAGATCTTTAGTATCTTCTATATTTTTAAATATATATAAGAAGATAAATAATTATCCTTATAAGAATTACTTTTTTATATATATTATATAAATTAGAGAAAGATGATTATATGGATTTAAAAAATAATTATTTTATAATTTTATTAAATATAATTAATAAGGCTCTTGAATTTAGTATTATTATATATTATAATTTTTAAATAAAATACTATAAGTCTTTATTATAAAAATATATCAAAGAACAGTGAAAATATTATTATAAATTTATAATATTTTTCTAAAAAAAATTTATATTATCTGGCAGAGCAAGTATTTATTATAATTTTTTTAATTTTTATTATATCTAGAATATATTATAATATCTTATATTTATATCTATTATATAGCTTTTTAAAAATAATAGATATCTCTGGTATTTACTAATTAGATTTAAAAATTTCTTATTGACTAATATCTAATTATTATTATATTAAAAAATATCTCTAGGAAATATTAGATTATAATTAATATTTTATAAAGTTTTTTATTATTTATATTTTATTTATCTTATAATACTAATCTATTTAATAATAATAAAAATAATAAAAATTAACTTAGCCTAGTCAGCAGAGATATTCTTTGTAATTAAATATATAAATAATATATTTTTATTAGGAGTTTTATTATCTAAAATAATAATTTTTAACTTTAATATATAAACATACTAAGTAATAGAAATATATTTTTATATTTATTTCTTATATTCTCTATATTATAAAGCTTAAATCCTCTTTTTATTTTTTAATATATTAAAATTAAGTTAATAAAGAAATTTTAAGATTTTAATATTTACTTCAATCCTGAGCTGTCAGGAAGGATTTATTTTAAATAATTATAAAATAAAAATAATTAATTTAATTTCTATTCTATTTAATTATAAGTTTAATACAGAGGGTATTTATCTTAAATCTTCAATATAAATATAAATATATATATATATA
>BTWD01000157.1:0-30665 GCA_036986335.1 Aspergillus sp. AS01 | reverse complement strand
ATATAAATAAATAAGAATTCAATTAGTAAGGTAGAAGTGAATTCCAGCCGACAATAATTAGTATTAAAAACCTGGAATAGTCTTATTTATCTAGTATAGTCTAGAATTTATTCCTCAAATTCTGGCAGGCCCCTATTATATAGAAGCTATAATATATTTAATTTAATAGTAAGATTCTTAGTACTATTCTGACAGATACAGTAGGTCTAAGAAAGACTATTAAAATTATTAAATTTATTTTAATAATAAGTTAGCTTTATAAAAGCATCTTATATCAGATAAATTTAGTTAATACTTAATAAATAATCTATTACAAGCACCAGTAAATACAGGATAACTTAGAAGTTAGTATTAAACTAATATTAATTATTATTATTTTTTATTTAATTAAACAATAGGCTACAGAGTTAGGTAATATAAGTAATAAATTAAAGATATTAATTTATTTTAGTAATAACCGGATACAAGAAAGAAGCTCTGTGTTTATTAAGAAATATTTAATAAAAAATTATAAAATTTTTTAATTTGATTTTAATAATTATTATACTATTATATTAATAATATACTAGATTTTAAAAATAAGATATAGCCTGTCAGCAGTCTTCTAATAGTATAAGAAAAAATACTTAAATAAGTATAAGACTATTAACTATATCCTGTCTGACTATCTCTTTGAGCTGAATAAGTATTTTAACTTAATTATAACTAATAAAGTCTATTATTTATATAATATAAACTCAGGCATATTACTTACAGTTCATTAATTATAAAATATTTTTAATCTTTTTATAACTGCTACACTGTTTTTTAATACCTGTAATACAGATTTCTTGGACTACTTTTAATTACTATTATTTAATAAAATAATTCTATTAAACTAGAGTCCCGAGATACTTATCTTTCAAGATAAATATCTGTTATTATTAAACTTCTTTTATAAATATATATTTTTATAGATAATTAATAACCAAACTAGCACTACTTAGATAAGATATTTATTTAAATATCTAATAATCAGAAAAAATATAGCCTTAGTAATATTAATTAATTCAGACCAGACTATTAGATATAATATTTTATTTATTATTAAAAAGATTTTTAAAGTCCTATTTACTGAGAAGAAGGATAATATATATATTACTTATTAAAATAAAAATAGAAAAGTTCTAATACTAGATAACTGTAATCTAAGCACTCTAAGATTTAGATAAATAATATAAAATCTTTATTAATTAGTCTTAGATATATTATAGCTAGACTTTATTATACTAAAGTCTCTTATCATGGTTAAAAATATCGGAAAGTATTTTAATATAATAAAAAAGAGACTTTTAATTCTAATATTTTTTAAGATATTTAAGAATAAACAGATTATAGCTGGAGAAAACAATATTAAAGCTTTTTATTATAAATTTATAAAGTTTCTAGAAATAGTAGAGAATATAGATTATCTCCAGACTACTACTTACTAGCTTACTGGGATACTTAAGAACTTTTTAAAGATATATTTAATAATACAGATTTTGTGTGACCAAGTACTTCTACACAAAGAAAAAATATTTATTTAGATTTTCTTCCCGGGTGAAGAAGTATATATTTATATAATATTTAGAGTGGCTATACCTGACCATTATACCTTAACCATAACCTGACCGTTAACCGGCGGTCAGGTTAAGGTATAAAGTTCATCTTAACCGTACGGTTAAGGTCAGGTTAGGGTTAAGAGATAGTTATTAACTGTTCTTAATCTCAGGTTAGGAAGGTCAGGTATAGCAGCTAGGTTAATAACTGCAGGTTAATTAATAATTTTTATAGATTCTTTACAGTAGTATTTTATTAATAGTAATATATTTTAAAATACAGTATTCTAAGTAGTTCTATATTATCTATTAATAATCAGTTTATATTATTGGCTAGTAAATACCAACATAAATAATTAAGTAAATTCTGTATTAAACTTTTATAAAAGACCCCAGGTAACAAGCAGTAGTTATATACTTAGACTAGAATACTAGTAATCTTAAAATAATTATTATCTATTCTATTCTTTATATTGTCCAGGTTTATGATTATAATAATAAAAAAATCTTATAATTTAAATATCTATCTACACCTGGATACATATAATATTAGTAATTTAAGATAAAGATAAATCCTTTAATAATTTATTTTTTAGATTATTATTAAGGTTATCTATATCTTTATAATTACTAATATATAATATTACTGTTAGCTCTTTATTCTTTTTATTATTAATTATAAATATAATATCAGAATTAAAATTATCAAGAATATTCTGATATTTTTATTTATAATAAAATAATTAGTATATATCTAGAGTATAAGTATCTTAATAGTCTCTGGAAGTAGACAGCTCCGGCAGTAATAGTAGATATTCTGAGAACTATTAAATAAGTATTTAATATTAATATTATTAATTATAATTATTAGGAAGTCCTTAGCCATGCAGTAAAGAATAAAAAACTGATTATAATATAATTTTCAGTATACAAGAATATCAGTATACTCTGTGGTTCCTAAAAGAATTTTAGTATATTTTAATATATTTAGTTTCTAGAATATTATTTCTAATATATCTTTAATATTAAGATAAGCCTTGAGTTTCTTAAAAGTCTTATTAAAAGATAAGAGCTTCTAGTACTTTGAAATATTATAAAAAATCTTATCTAAGCCTGAGAGTATATTAGAGATTATAAATAATATATTAATAACAGGATTCTACTAGTAGTAGTAATTGAATACTTTTTCAAAGATAGCTTAATATTATTAATATTAATTAATATTAATTAATATTATTATCTAGCCAGATACTTTTCTTGAATTTTTCAAGCTTTAATATAAAATCAAGAATAATTATAATTATATAGACATAGCCTTCAGATCTGTAAATACAGTTATAATATTTTTAAAACTTTTTATATATTTTTTTTAAATTCTAAAGAATCTCCTGCTTCCAGGGTGCCTGTTTCTATATTAATTAATTAATAGATTAATCAAGATAATTAAATAGATTATTATAGATATTATAAATCTTATAAATTATACGGCCCCTGTTCTCTGACAGATATAAAATAAAAAAAAATAAATATAAAAATTTAAGAAAATACTTTAAATACTTCCATTCTACTAAAATAAAAAGAAGATAATTAATATTATTTTGTTTCTAGTATTAGATAAAGCTCTTAATATACTAGCATAATTTAAAAATATAGTAAATTATTAAATAGATTAAGTTCTATCAGATTTTACAGTCAAGAAAAAGATAATATACTAACTGGAATTCTAATAATTAAATAAACTAGAATTTCTTCTAATATTAGAGACTGGTATTTATAAACCATGTAATTTTTTAGATTTATAATCAAATATTTAATTATTATAAAATAGTTTAATCTAATTAATCTCTTAGGTATTTTCTGTAAAAGTCTTCTGTAATATAATATAGAAAATTTTTATATAAGATTTTTATAAAAAGTATCTAGAAGTCTTTTATTTAGATTTTTTAGAAGACTCTAGTATATATCTTTTTAATTATCTAAAAGATACTGGAAGAAGCTTTAAATTATTTATTATTATTCTTTTATATATAATTAATAGTTTTATTCATAGCCTTAATTCAGAGTTTTTAAAGAAAGATATTAATAGAAAACTAAATAACATGAGTAAGGCATGGAATATAATACTAGTTTTAAATTATAATTATAAAATTAAGATTTACTAGAGTCTCATAGAATTAGGAATAATTATTAAATTAATTTTAGAGATTAGATATAATAATATTAAATATAATATTATTATTACTAGTATTATTAGTAGTCACATCTAATAGCCAGTAAATTAGTTAATATTTCTGTAAAATCTTCATGATTATTTTAGCCAGATTCTTACCAGTATAAGCCCCTGATACTAGTTGGAATTCTAGTAATATTTTATAATAATCCAGATTTTTTATTAAAAAATATCTAGTTAAAGTAAGAAATACTTTTTAATCTAGACTAGTCTAATAGTTAATAGTAATCAATATTTGTCCTGTCTCTGGAAATCTTAATAATAACTGGATATATATCTGGTTAAATAACTTTAATAAATATTTTATAATCTGTATTTAATTAGATATACTAGATTTTTAAAAGAGCATGAGAAAGATAAGATTAATTATTTGTTAAAACTGAATATATTTAGTAGTTTAAAAGGGAAGGTAGCAGATAATAATAAAATATAGAATTTAATTATAGAAATTCTGTTTACTGTAGCCTGTGGGAGCCTAATAATTTAAATAAAAATAATATTTTAGAGTAAATAGTAGTAAGAAAATAATTAATATTAATATATCTGTAATAGTCCTGCGGTAAGTATCTGTTTAATTATTTATTTAGAAAAAGCTGAGGATTTTTATTTCTTATAATTCTTATAAAGATAGTAGTTTATAAAACTAGTTTTAAAGTTATTAACTTCTAGATACTGTAATATATATAAATATAAAATATAGTAAATATAAGAGATTTTATCTGGGAATAATATATTTTCCTGAAAACCTATTTATATTGTTACTATCTTTTCCTGACTGAAATAAAATAATGGTTTTAAGGCTTATAAATAAGTCTTATTAAAAGAGATTATCTGTTATTATTTATAAAAAATAAAAGTCTTTTTTTAAGAGATTAGATATAGAATAATTTTATAATTCTTTATAATATACTTAATATTAAGATTAAAGAGGCCAGCAGAATTAATTAAAAAATTTATCTTAATATATAAAATATTATATTCTCTTACTATCTGAGAAGCAGAGGCAGAGGATTCAATAAAATTTTTTAAAAATAAATTAGATAAGTATAATTAATTTATAGTACTAAGTCTAGTTATATATAATATAAAAGAAGAATAGGTGAAGGAAAATTTTATAAAGTATTATAATAAAGTTTATATAATTGTATATTATAAAGTAGAGGTATATTATATAATATTATACTATAATTATAAGTTAGTTTAGTTATACTATATTATATATGATATTTATATAAACTATTATTATATATTTATTTAGTTTTTTATTATCTAGATCTTACCTGATAAAATAATATTTATTTTTAATTTATCTAGATCTTATCTAGATCTTACTTATTAATTTATTATTTACTTCTATTTTATCTAGATCTTATTTTATAAATTCTTATTTATTTTTCTTATTTACTTCTTGTTCTTTTTCTATTGCCTTACTATATTTTTTTTCTATTTAATTTTTTTTCTTTTTTTTTTTTATTTCTCTTCTTTTTATCTTTTCTTATTTTTTTTCTTATTAATTTATTTATCTTATTTATACTATATCCTGTTCCTGTAGTAATCCCTATCTTAAATAAATTATTTCTATATTTCTATAATAGTAGATTAGATTAAGGACTTTTAAAAAGATAGGATTTCTAGTTCTGTAAGATATTTTTAAAATTTTTTAGTTAATCTTTAACTAAATATTAATTTAAAAGAAGGTTATAATAATGAGTTTATTAAACTTAATCTTAAAAAAGACTGAAAGGATCTCTAATATATATTAAATCTAGATATTATAGATAAATAAAAATTATAGCTGTAATCAGATCTAGTTATATTTTTTTAAAAAGAATTTTAAAAATTATACTTATATCTAGAAATATTCCAGAATTAATATAAAATCAGACTCAGCTAAGTTCAGGAGCTGATATAGATTAGTAAAATAAAAAAATAAAAAAAATATTTATAATTCTTTAGTAAAGATAAATTAGATTAGTAGATAAATAATTATCTTACCTGTTTTATATACTAGATAAAAAATAAGAATATAAAATTTAATAATAAAATATTCTATAACTGAAATATCTTAGTTGAAGATATAGACCAGGCTGTATAGACTCTAAAAAAAATTTTTATTAAAATATATTCTTCCAGCTAGATTAATAATTTTATAGAGAGAACTGCTATCTTTAAAATTACTAAAGATAAATTATACTTTTACAGATACTGACTATAAAAAACTAATATAAGATTTTTCTTAATATTAACAGCTGAAAAATATCTAGATAATTCAGTAAAAAGAGCCTGCTACTCTAAGTATTTTAAAAAAAAAATATTAAAGTCTCTTATTACTAAAAAGAATAAGGCTATAAAAAAGTATCTTGATAAGGAGCTTAAAAAGATAATAAATTAATTAAATAATAAAAATATAAATAATATTTTAAAAAAACCAGAGGAGGCAGCAGGCTCTAGTATCTCTTATAATAAGACTAGTATTAATATATTCTAGATAAATAGTATATTAATATTAAAGTAAAAGATTAAGCTTGAGCTGAAGTCTGACTAATATAAATCTTTTAAAATATACTGGAAAATCATATATATTAATATAGTTTTATATTTTATATAAAAAAAGAAAAAGACAGCACAAGTCTACTTAAATAATAAAAATAATAATAAAGAAATAGAAAAGAAGGACACCTGATTTACTAAAAATATTAATAATATTATTTTTAAAAAGAATATTTATTAGTCTCTTAAGAACTATGAGATTCTTATAACTATAATATCAATTACTGAGATACTTATAGAATTTACTTCTGAAAATATGGCTTATCTATAATAATAATAAAAATAGATAGATAATGAAGACTTCCAGATAAACTATATTAAAAAAAAATTAGTAATAATTAGTATTAGAAATCTGGAATAGTTTTATTTATCTAGTATAATCTAGAATTTATTTTTTAAATTCTGGTAGATTTTTATTATATAAAAGCTATGGTATATTTAGCTTGATAATAAGATTTTTAATATTATTTTGGCAGATATAATAGATTTAGAAAAAATTATTAAAATTATTAAATTTATTCTAATAGTAAGTTAACTTTATAGAAGAATTTTATATCAGATAAATTCAGCTAATATTTAGTAGATAATCTGTTATAAGTACTAGTAAATATAAAATAATTTAGAAATTAGTATTAAACTAATATTAATTATTATTTTTCTTTATTTAATTGAATAATGGGCCACAGAGTTAAATAATATAAATAATAAATTAAAAATACTGATTTACTTTAATAATAACTGGATATAAGAAGAGAGCTCTGTATTTATTAAAAAATATCTAATAAAAAATCATAAAATTTTTTAATCCAATTTTAATAGCTATTATATTATTATATTAATAATATACCAGATTCTAGAAGTAAGATATGGTCTGTCAGCAGTCTTCTAATAATATAAGAAGAAATATTTAAATAAATATAAAATTATTAATTGTATCTTATCTGATTATCTCTTTAAGCTGAGTAAGTGTTTTGATTTGGTTATAATTAATAAAATCTATTATTTATATAATATAAATTTAGATATATTACTTATAATTTATTAATTACAAGGTGCTTTTAATCTCCTTATAATTATTATATTATTTTTTAATATTTATAATATAAACTTCTTGGGCTACTCCTGACTGCTGTTATTTAATAAAATAATTCTATTAAATCAGAGTCCTGAGATATTTATTTCTCAAGATAAATATTTATTATTATTAAATTTCTTTTATAAATATATACTTCTGCAGGTAATTAATGATTAAACTAGTATTATTCAGATAAAATATTTACTTAAGTATCTAATAATCAGAAAAAGTATAGTCTTGGCAGTATTGATTAATTTAGACTAGATTATTAAATATAATATTCTATTTATTATTAAAAAGATTTTTAAAGTCTTATTTATTAAGAAGGAGGATGATGTATATATTATCTATTAAAATAAAAATAGAAAAATTCTAATATTAAATAACTATGATTTAAGCACTTTAAGATTTAGATAGATAATATAAAATCTCTACTAATTAATCTTAGATATATTATAACTAGACTTTATTATACTGGAGTCTCTCATTATAATTAAAAATATTAAAAAGTATATTAATATAATAAAAAAAGGGCTCCTGATTCTGATATTTCTTAAAATACTTAAAGATAAGCAGGTCATGGCCAGAGAAGATAATATTAAAGCTTTTTATTATAAATTTATAAAGCTTCTGAAAATAGTAAAAAATATAAACTATTTTCAGGCTGCTGCTTACCAGCTTATTAAGATATTTAAAAACTTTTTAAAAATATATTTAATAATACAGGTTCTGTATGACTAAGTATTTCTATATAAGAAAAAGACACTTATTTGGATTTTCTTCCTGGGTAAAAAAATATATATTTATATAACACTGAAAGCTACTGGTTTTAATAGTATAATACTCTATTTAAATATAGATTATAAAGAATATAATAAGATAGTTAATAAATTTAATATTTACTGAGATTATTATATGATTTTTATTATATTATATTTTATAAACTCTACAGATCTTAATCTCCAGCAATTCTGCTGAAATATTTAAATTTTTAATATAACTCTTGCCTGTGCAATTATTGAGTAGACTATTAACTAAGTTAATTATATTAAGTAAATATATATTATCCAGGTATATAATTATTATGTGCCTGATTTTTTTCAGATCTCTTTAAATAACTAGATAATATAAAAGACACTACCGGGTATAATAATAAATATATCTTTTTTATTTATATTTTTTCTTAATTCTGAATAAGATTATATTAAAATAAATAAATAGATTCTTTGGAACAGAAGACTTCTTTATCTTAAAAATATTAATAAAAAAATAAAAGAAGATATTAATAACCCGCAGATTTTATTAGATATAATTATAGCGGAATTAGAGAAGATGGAATTTAATTCTAAAAAAAAGAAAAAAAAATCTAAATATATTTTATTTATATTTAAAAAGAAAGGTCTAACCAAGAAAAAGACTGCAGATAAAATCTTAATTAAAATTTTAAAGAAAACCCTGAAGAAGGCCCAGGGCAAGAAAGTTACTAATAAATAGTAATATATTAGACTAATATAAATCTCTTTTTTTAATATATATTTTAATAAATAATAATAAATAAAATATAAATTTATATTTATATACTAGCTGTAAAAGTCTTTTATAAGACACTTTTATTTCTTTTTTTATTTGAGTCAGTGGGAAAACATAATCTAGATCTATTAGTAGTAATCTATATAAATATCTCTATTACAGAATCTATTAGAAATTTATCTGGTTATACAAGAAAGATCTGCTAAGATTTATTATTTATAGAAATTACTACTTAAAAGAGACTGAATAAGTTAATTTTAAAATTAATTCTACTGGGAGATGTATGGTTTATTTATTATATAGATTTAAAAAAAAAAAAAGCTGTTATTTAATTCAGGTAAAAATATAGTTTTAGCCTTAATTTTAATAATATTAATAATAGTAATCTTAGCTAATAAATAATTAAGATTAAGATTTTATACTTTAGCTATATGGTCTGCGGAGCATATTATAAAATATTTAATATCTAGAAAAAGAAGAATATAAGTAAGATAGTCCTTGTATATCTAGAAGATATATATTAAAATAATATATATATATTATCTCAGTATTTTAGATTATATACCAGATATAGATATTACCCTATAAACTAATTATTTAAAAATAATAATAAAGATAAATAATAAATAATTATTTTTTTTATTTTTTTATTTCCAGCATAGAACAGGGATCTATTACTTATAATATTAATATTATAAATAATAATATTGTTCTCAGGAATCAGCTGCTAAGTATAAATACTTTTATCCAGATTCTAAATCCAGATAATACTAGTATAATTACCGCTAATAAGCTCGCCCTGGTTAAAGTAGATTATAATATTATTAACTAGAGCTTTATATATATAATTACACTATAGACTGCCTATATAAATATCTCAGATTTTAATTATACTATTTTCTAAGCTGGTAACTATCTACTTCTTTTTACAGTAAAATATAATACTAGTAATATTATTTATATAACTGTCAAAAGTCGTGACTGGATTAGGATTAGTAGATTTAATATTATATAGCTTAATATTATTGCGGCTGGCAGCTGCCAAGTACTATTTATTAGAAATAATATATAAATAATTAACTTGGGAATCAGAATACTGTATAGTATATAAATAAATTCTTAATAAAATTTTATAAGAAACTGTAAATTTAATAATTAAATTAAAATAAATCTAATAATCCTGTGCTTATTACTGCTCAAATAATAATTATTTTTTTATAAAAATTAAGACTAATAATTAAAGCTTTATTAATTTACAGCAAAAACTTGGAAGTTCTTGAGACTTATAAAAAAGTATAATTAGATTATAATAAGCTTTAAAGATTATATAGAGCTGTATTTAAAGGTGTATATAAATTATAAATATAATATATTAATTTTATAAAGTATATATAATTAAAATAAAATAATAAATATATATTTCTATTAATATTTTCTGTTGTACAATTTGTATTATATAAAAAACTTAATTTTTACTAATACTAAAGATGATTCCAAATTAATTAACTTAGTATAAGATAAAGAAAGTATCTTTTCTTCTTCTTATTAAGTTTTTTGTAATGAAAATATCTATCTTAAATATTTATTGATAAAGATATAAATAGATAGAATAAACAGAGATTAATCTGAGTATACTTTACTTATACTAGAATCTAAAATAATATAGCAGGTAAGACTTGGCACCAAGGACAGTTAAGATGATTAACTATCCTGTTTTTAGGCTTAACCGCGGCCAGGTATAAGATTTCTCTTAACCTGACCATTAACCTGACAGCAGGTATAAACCTTGCCATTAACCTGACCTGACCTGGCCGTTTGCCACTCTAATAATATTAAAAGTTACTAGTTTCAATAATATAATACTTTATTTAGGTATAGACTACAAAGAATATAATAAAATAATTAATAAATTTAATATCTACTAAGA
Organism: Aspergillus sp. AS01; assembly: GCA_036986335.1. Taxonomy (NCBI): domain Eukaryota; kingdom Fungi; phylum Ascomycota; class Eurotiomycetes; order Eurotiales; family Aspergillaceae; genus Aspergillus; species Aspergillus sp. AS01. The sequence continues at coordinate 19,773 of BTWD01000157.1, read as the reverse complement.
TTATTATATAATTTTTATTATATTATATTTTATAAATTCTGTAGGTCTTAATCTCCAGTAATTCTATTAAAATATTTATCTTTTTAATATAGCTCTTGCCCGTGTAATTATTAAGTAGATTATTAATTAAATTAATTATATTAAATAAATATATATTATTCAGATATATAATTATTATATATCTAATTCTTTTCAGATCTCTTTGAATAACCAGATGATATAAAAAATACTATTAAATATAATAATAGATATATTTTCCTTACTTATATCTTTTCTTAATCCTGAATAAAATTATATTAAAATAAATAAATAGATTCTTCGGGACAGAAGACTTCTCTATCTTAAAAATATTAATAAAAAAATAAAAGAAGATATTAATAACCTGTAGATCCTATTAAATATAATTATAATAGAATTAGAAAAGATATAATTCAATTCTAAAAAAAAGAAAAAAAAATCTAAATATATTTTATTTATATTTAAAAAGAAGGGCCCAACCAAGAAGAAGACTGTAAATAAAATTCTAATTAAGATTCTAAAGAAAATCCTGAAAAAGGCCCAGGGCAAGAAGATTATTAGTAGATAATAATATATTAGATTAATATAAATCTCTTCTTTTAATATATATTTTAGTAAATAATAATAAATAAAATATAGATTTATACTTATATATTAATTATATAAATCTTTTATAAAACACTCTTATTTCTTCTCTTATTTAAATCAGTGGGAAAGTGTAATCTAGATCTATTAGTAATAATTTATATAAATATTTTTATTATAGAGTTTATTAAGGATCTGTCTGGTTATACAGAGAAGATCTATTAAGATTTATTATTTATAGAAATTACTACTTAGAAGAGACTAAATAAATTAATTTTAAAATCAGTCCTGCTGGGAGATATATGGTTTATTTATTATATAAATTTAAAAAAAAAGATTATTATTTAATTCAGATAAAGATATAGTTCTAATCTTAGTCTTAGTAGTATTAGCAGTAGTAATCTTAATTAATAAATAATCAAGATTAAGATTCTATATTTTAACTGTATAATCTGTAAAACATATTATAAGATACTTAATATCTAGAAAAAGAAAAACATGAATAAGATAATTCTTATATATTTAAAAAATATATATTAAAATAATATATATTATCTCAGTATCTTGGATCATGTATTAAATATAGATATTATTTTATAGATTAATTATTCAAAGACAGTAATAAAAATAAGTAGTAAATAATTATTTTTTTTATCTTCTTATTTCCAGTACAGAGTAGGAATCTATTACTTATAATACTAATATTATAAATAATAATATTATTTTTAGAAATCAGCTGCTGAGTGCAGATACTTTTATCTAGATTTTAAATCTAGATAATATTAGCATGATTATTACTAATAAGCTTATCCTGGTTAAGATAGATTATAATATTATTAACTAAAATTTTATATATATAATTATACTGCAGGCTGCCTGTATAGATATTCCAGATTTTAATTATATTATTTTCTAAGCTGGTAACTATTTATTTTCTTTTATAATAAAATACAATACCAGTAATATTATTTGTATAACTGTTAAAGATTATAATTAGATTAAAATTAATAGATTTAATATTATATAATTTAATATTATTATAGCCGGCAGCTGCCAAGTACTGTTTATTAAAAATAATATATAAATAATTAACTTAGAAATTAGAATACTATATAATATATAAGTAAATTCTTAATAAGATTTTATAAGAAACTGTAAATTTAATAGTCAGATTAAAATAAATCTAATAATCTTATATTTATTACTGCTTAAATAATAGTCACTCTCTTATAGAAGTTAAGATTAATAATTAAAGCTTTATTAATTTACAGTAAAAACTTGGAAGTTCTCGAGACTTATGAAAAAATATAATTAAACTATAATAAGTTTTAAAATCTATATAGAGCTGTATTTAAAGGCATATATAGATTATAAGTATAGTATATTAATTTTGTAAGATATATACAACTAAAATAAAATAATAAATATATATTTCTATTAATGTTTTCTGTTGTACAATTTATATTATATAAAAAACTTAATTTTTACTAATACTAAAGATAATTCCAAATCAATTAGCTTAATATAAAATAAAGAAAATATTTTTTCTTTTTCTTATTAAGTTTTTTACAACAAAAATATCTATCTTAAATATTTATTGATAAAGATATAAATAGATAGAATAAATAGAGATTAACCTGAGTATATTTTATCTGTACTAAAGTCTAAAATAATATAGCAGATAAGACTTGGTGCTAAGAATAGTTAAGATAATTAACTGTCCTGTTTTTAGGCTTAACCGCGGCCAGGTATAAGATTTCTCTTAACCTGACCATTAACCTGACGGCAGGTATAAACCTTGCCATTAACCTGACCTGACCTGGCCGTTTGCCACTCTACTGATAACTATTCTGGTAAACTCAGATATTAATCTTTAACATTCTTTAACATACTCTAGTATGGATGGAAATATAGTCAAGATAAATATAAGATCTATCTCCCATCTGGTATTATATTAAATATATATAATATAGTTAACGGGTATAAAATAGTATAACTACCTTTGGAAAAGATATTCACTAACTCAAGCAAGGGAGTCTATACAGAGTACTGTTACTATAGATATCCAGTAATAAGAAAACTACAACAATTTGATATTAGAAGATAAGATTCTGATTATAAAACACACCTACATGCGTCTCTTGATTAATAGAATAATCTTGCCTACAAGAGTAGATATATAAAAATAGGCTATCAGCTTGCACTTTTGGACTAGAATATAAGAAAAGTCTATATTATACTTTCAAGACATATTGGAGGTAAACTATAGACAAAGAATCCACAAAATAAAACAGTTAATCCAGGCAGTAATATCTTATCACGCCATCACATGATTACACATAATTAACATTATATTAGTACCAAAAGCAGGATACAACCGGTTATCTACCTATTACCATGAAGTTTCCGTGTACACAGCCCAGCCAGGCATTATTATATATTAAAACTACTGAATACTTTATCTGGCCATAAAGCCTTTCTATAAATTATTACCTAAATCTCGTGCTACAGTGATATTCGTTTATTCTATTATAATGGAAAGAATCGTGGATAATCCAGATAGGATCAGATATATTCTTACATTAGTCATAGCTGTAAATTACCACACCCCTGTATGGGTGTGGAGCCAGGTTGTAATTATAAACTTTCCATAAAACAAGTTTAGTAATTAACACCACCACTCTATCCATATTCATTTATACACAGTAAAGAATCTTCTACAAGTTATTATTGCTTAGTAAAAGCTATAGTCCATACACATTACCATTATTCTTATTTACTAAGTATAATTTAATTCAGCCAGATAGCTGTACAGTCTATTAAATTACAGTATTATAAAATATACTTTTTAATACTATTATAAACCTATATAACTATTATAATAACATGTCCCCTGTAGATCACAACTATTCACTTAAATAATTAAATACTGTTTATCTGAACCTAGCCTAAAATAAACTATACTTAAATTATATTATATACTTCTCTATAATCTCTCTGAGCCCTGCGCCCCACATCTATCTTTACACTTATACTATCACCGGGCTCTCATGACATGTATACCCACGGACCAAACCAATCCTGCTAAAAGTACTAGGACTATACCAGATAATAATCACTGATTAGTATTAGTAAATATCTGTTAAAATTACGTATTCTTCTCCTGCTATAGCAAGCTGTCCAGATATCCAAGAAATAGGGTAGGGAAAAGACCATTAAGCATGTGCCTTAATAGGATTTCAAGTATACTAGTAAGAATTCAGAGGCTAGAAGTGTTGTGCTGTATTATATAAATAATTCTAGAATTTATCTATTAATTATACTTCTGAGCCCCCGAGAATATCCAGGGAACTTGGGTTACGTACAATACATAATAGTCCCCAGTACTGAAAAAAGTTATGAAACAAGACTGGAACAGTTATCTATAATTAAATATAAACAGATACCTTACCAAATCTCTTATATAGGAATTATTTGGTGATACCAGCATCATACTACTAGAAATGCTGAAAGGAATTGCTGTGGGAGCAATAAAATCAAATTAATATAGCAGTTCAAGCAAGTATCTATATATATATCTTAGATCGAGAAGCGCACCTCCATATATATATAGGATCATATATCATAAGACATCTATACGCTGTTCTAGAGAGGGATAATTATCCCAAGTCAAAAGGATATGCGGATAAAAATTCTTCACAAGATACCTGGAATTACTACTATCCCAGATAAAAATCATTTAATTTAGATTCTGATTCAAGCATGCAGTACAGGCAGCCTGGATTTCAGATTGCGATAGATCCGTATTATCCAGGTAGATATAGTAGAGTCTTATAAGGACTGATCCATTTAGTCTAATATCAGCAGTTTTAATGGTATCAAGCACTGAAAGAGGCACGCCTGTTCCGTGAGACTCTTTTGACAGTATAGCCTGCTCAAAAGAGGCTTTCCATACAAAAGATAAGCGGAGTAGTAGATAAAGGCTCCAAACGAATGGAGAGAGCAGTCCAGTCAAGGAAAAAATCACAACAACAGCCAGAAGAATCTGATTGTAGGTCATCTCCATGATGGGGTGATAAACAAAATATATATGGCATTCTATCAGACATTGGAGATGACAAGGAGTAGAAGGACTAGAACCTACTTATACATTGTAGTTTTGTGAGTAACAGGAACCTTCCTAAGCCTCTTCTAGACATTTTATCGGACTATATCACAGACAAAAAAAAAAGGCAATATAGCCGATACCCAGCAAGGTAGGTTAGTGGTATTTGCATCAAAGCCCTTCGCAAGTGAAGCTTTACATGAATGACACTCTCTTACTGTAGCATCAAACAGTGATACTCCGTTCATTCGTAACTGGTACAAGTGCCAGAAACTTCATGTATTAAATTACTACATGAAGTCAAGCATATTATTTATTATATCATTTCTTACAACAAAAGGGTTTATTACATTCCACAAGACCCCGCCAAAACCTATAATGGTAGTGTTTTGCCACAGGTTCTCCAGTACAACATCTTTCCTCTAGCTCTTCCGTAGTACATCTTCTGCCGTCCTTATGCATGAACTCATAATTACCTGCTCTAAACACAGATACCAGCTTCCAGCGCTTCTTCAGTGTCCAATCAGGATGGAACACATCTCAGTCATATTGGGATTGAACTGTTTGCTCTCCCGCCTCGGGGACAAAGGTTGGCTTCAAGCGCCGCGCCGGTTTGGAAACCATGCTATGCTATATACAGGTTAGATATTCCCTTAGGGCCTTATTGAGCAGTCTGTACAGGATAGAAGTACCAAACAAAATATTTATAATTCATATAACGCGTTAAGAACAGATAACAGATATTATTCTCATATAAGGGAGATATAAGTACACACCTGCATATTTGATCGGTTCTATTACTTCAAGAAATAGCTTTCCCCAAAACTACACTTTCACATTGGCAGGGAATGCTAATAGTGGATATAAGTAGTCCTCTTCTTGTCCTGAAATCCAAATGAGAGATGAAGAGATATCTATGGTATATAGAAGAAGGAGTTAATAGAATTAAATTAGTGTCTTGATCCTGATTATCTTGGATTATTTTTCATAAATTGCTTATGCCCAGGTATAAAGAAGGAAATACAGGATTTAAAAATATCTAAAGTTAATAGGAATAATATAGTATTATATCTGATGTAATTTACCACCAGGCAACCATGCCATATGATACCAGTGAAAAAATTCTGTCTATAATTAATTTAGAAATGATTTCTATTATTTTCTTAATCTGCATGAACAGTAAGCGGATATAGGTACTTTATCTTACTAGATTAGAACGCCGTAGACTGTATTTATCATAGAAGAGGCCTAGTATTTCTGTGAGTTTCATCTACTAATAGAAGCTACAATAATCTAATGTAAGCTCCATAGAACTTAAGCAGCATTGCAAACAGTATTTTTATATCTTAGATTTATTTATTCTATTACAGACCCCCTATGTCTGTTCTAGTTAATAAAGTAGTTTCTACATGTCCTGGTGGATAAGTATATATATAAAGCTTCATATATTATTTAATGTATACAGCCTGGAAAAAGAAAGTAAAAAAGCATACAAAGCCTTCCAAAGATTAACTGGAATCTCTACAAAGAATATGAATTATACCTGCGTATTGTTTCTGTAACTGTATATACAATCTACTAGTTATCAAATCTTTGATGAATTTCCTACTATCTTGTATCATGGTGGTTCATCTTAAGCTCTTATAAAATACCCATATTGCATATATAATATATATTATCCAAGATTATCTCTGTACCTGCAGTTGATAGATAGATACTATAATCATTATATCTTTCTTGCAACAGCCAGATATCTTCTAAATAAAGAGTTCTAAGGCTTTTTACATGAATCCAAATAAAGCTTTCTAGACCTGGAATAGATATCCAGTAACTACTCAGCTCTAATTATCAAAGATATGGCAACAGGTTCTGCGCGAAGAATTCAAGAGCAGCCAGACTTTCATAAAGCTGAAGATTATAGATATCAGTAAAAACATCACTCAACAGGCCAGTCATATATAATCTGTCCAATAGCTTGTCAGGGTAAAATCCTCTAATCTCAACTATGCAGATACATAAGCTGTACTTTTTAGCTATAATAATTACTATTACCACCTTTTCTAAGTAATCCAGAAAATAAAACTTACTATCCAGTAGCACCCGGTCTGCCAGAACATAGAATAATAGTTTAATTACCTCCTTAAACCAGATTTACAACATATCTAGATAAGGAAAGCAAGGAAAGCAGATGCAGATAACCCTGAGATCCTTTAAAAACTGATTTATAGCTTGCTATTCCCGTGATATTTTCCTAAAATATAAAAATATATTTAAATAGAAAATATCATAGCCATTTAAAGTCCACCAGTAATCTCTTTGATTTCGGGTATACTCTACAGATGTGTATACGCAGGCATGGAAGAAGTCCCAGTTTTAAATAACTATTAAATTAGTATCCAACTATGTTTATAAACTTTATAGAGTACTTACAGGGATTAACTAGCTCTGAAACCTTATAATAAATTATTATTATATAAAAGCAGACAGATAACTAGAATACCTGGGATAGGTAGTCAAGCCCTGCCATGGAAAATATAATCTGAAGTATATAAAATAAATATAGAACACATAACCAGTAAAAAAGTTTATTAACTCCAGAAAGTAGAATCAATAAACCATCCACTTAATTAAATCAGATAATTATCTCTAAAATTTCCTCTGGTAGGAAAGGCTAACTCAGTATAGACTTATCTAGAATTTCTATTCTACTCCCAGAGAGACCAGATTAATTTCTTTTCAGAATCTTAGATTATAACCCCTGGTTGTTCAGAAGGCCAATATTAATTAAAGACTAGAATTATTTACTAGTAAGTAAGCCTCGGAGCCAGATATCTATCAGGTATGAATTTTAAAATATAAGTCATTTTAAAATAGCATATTTAGGCGGCGAGAACATTGTAAGTGAAATTAGTAGTGAGGGGTTTCATATAAGTTTATATATTACTATCTTAGATATAGAATTAACTATAATCCATGGAATGTTAGGAGCACTTTTTGATTACTAAATAAAATATAATTAATCCTCAGAAGTATTCCTAAAATGTCTTCTAAAAATACATAATAATATATAATATTACTAGTATAACAGGTAGACATCATACAGAGTAGGGTAAGGAAAAATAATGACTTTTATAGTAGTTGTGCTTTATAGACTATAACTTATAGGAAATTCCTTGACTAATAGAACTTGCTTTATAATACTTATAATATACTCCACATAAGTTAAATTTTTTTAATACAGACTTTCCTTACTACCTACTCTCTTTCTTCTTTCCCCATACGTTAGTAGATGTAATTTAGATAGTATAATATACTATACAGGACACTTCTGTCTATCTAAGGTTAGTGTTATAAGCTCTAGTAAGCTAGAAATAGGCAGCTCTGAATTAGGTGATCACTATAAAGCCAAACTTCTTTTAAGAAAAATTATTTACTTAGATATTCTTGAGCATGTTATAAATCCTTCCACATAACATATCCTCCCCAGCTAAGGTCTTCAAGCCACACCTAAGGGCCTAAAAAGGCTTTAAAAGCCAGCACCAGAGCTACCATGTAACTACCAGGGTCACAACTATAATTAAAAGTCTTATTGCTTAAGCAGGTGAAGATTTCAACTTTGAATTCAGCTATTAATAGAGTATACATGAATATCCATATGCATAACCAATATTAAGATTTTTTAGACACTGATTATATTATTTGCTGACATCCAGAAGCTAATCCATTATTTTGAACTAGTATACTATATATTAGTATTGTCTAATAATATATATAGATCAACTATTAGATATATATATTATATTTTATATATTAAATATCACCCGCTAGTTCTTATAATTAACATCCTCAACATGTACAGAATATCCAGCTCTAATAGAGACTCTAACTCTACTGTCTTCAAGTATACTGACAACCGCAAGAGACGTGCTATCTACTACTGTATTAAATCTGGATAAAATAATATACAGTAGGGTATATAAAGATAATAAATATTTGATATTATAATGAACCATTAATTCTTCAATGGAATAATAATAGTTATTAAAAAAGAAGCAGATCCATATTACTCTATCTTAGTAATAATAATGTGTTTTCTATAGAGAATTAGAAATTAACTCTATACTTGACTGCAGAAATAGTATAATAGTATTTAATCTCCTACGAATATAAGTAAGCCCATTATTCTATATATATAAAGCTAAAAGGTTTCCTTTTCTTACTGATTACATTTAGCTATAAGTTAAAATAATAACTTAATATAAATTAGCACCTCTAATATATAAGAAAGAAGATGCTTTTGGACTGTTTTTGTAATTAAGTGTAAATATTATTAGAAGACTCACCCTGTTATATTTAGTATATCAATAATCTTGAAATAATAAGAAAAGCAAAACCGGCACAAGATAGCTCATACTATTTACTTTAATAAAGATAATCTGCATTAATTACTGGCTGATACTCTGGTTACAGATATCTGCTAAGAATGATAGAAGCTTGAAAAAAGCTTTATAGAGAAACTTCCTATATATAAAGCAGTAGCTTGCCTGTAATATCCTGTGAAATTCTCTAATATCTAGAACAAACTGACTAAACATACTGTTAATTAAAGACTGCTTCTTTAATAAAAACTTTAATAAATATTATAGTAAAGAATAACTTTGTGTTAATTTATAGATATCATATAGACTAAATTCATTTACTAACTGGTGATAAAATAAATATGCTGTTTATACTAGAACAAGAAAATATAAGATTTATTATTAAATTATAAATATATTGTAAGACATTCTTTATTAACTCTATATTAAAAGTACCTATCTATTTATCTCCAGAGTATACCTGCTCTGCTTGATAATACACTAGTAGAGTAGTATTAATATCCGGGCTAGTACAATACCATTTCTTATTTAATAATCTACAACTCCCGTCCAGAGCACGCTTTTAGGCCGTAAAATTTCCAAGTAGGGGATACTTGCTGGTCTGTCTGCCATATATAGTACTGATAAAATTTATTTATTACAGAAGACATTTATAATTACTATATTTAAAAATACTATTAGTTAATAACTGAGGGTTCCTCCACCGCCACCAGATCTTCCCGGGTTTAATTATTGCTAAATAATGTAACTCCTGGCTGCACCAGCCATCTATCCGTGCTGGCTACTTCTAACATACTGTTTTAAAGTCACTGTACTACACATTGCTAATTCACAGTTTTTAATATAAAAAGTAGTTATATATAAAATGTGTTGGGCAGTGTACTGGATAGCCAGTATAGCCAGCAGTTATATTAATAAGAAGGAAGTTAATAACTTATATAATATTATAAGCTAAAGGTCCAAGATAGTACAGTATCATATTTTCCTAAATACAGCTTATATTATACAGAATATTACTTAAATAATTAGCTTGTACTAAACCCTTGGCAGTAGAATCAGAAAATAATAGGAACTTTCAGACTAGCTGTATTATATTTTCTACCTTATAACTTCTTTAGCTTAATTAATAGATTAATCTCATTAATAAAAACCATCTGTATCAGAATATAATTAGAAATATCCATCATATCTTTCTCTAGTAGATAAATCTTACTTAATCTATTAATAAAAGTACAGACTTCATCAAAAGTAGCTTTATCACTATTATATTACTACTATAACATAACTATAGTACAAAAACTTAATTTACTACTAGATTATTAAATATCCTTCCAACATGACCTAATCATTTATTAAAATAGAGAAAATACTTAATTATCAATCTTTATAGAAAAGTTCATGTACTTATAGTATAGCATACATATAGATAATGAAATTAAAGAATTAAAAATCAAGCAAAATAACAAAGAATATTATATGTAAAAATTAGGTAAAATAGATTAAAGAACAGAGAAATCAAAGAAGCTATAAAAGATTATATTAATATTCTCTACTAAATACATCACTTCCTTCCAGACATCATGAAGAGTGAGTTACTAAATCTGTAAGAGTATATATATTAATAAACTCTTCTTTATAATATTTATCTTCCATTTTAGTTATCCCAGACTTATTCCCTGTGTACGCATTACTGATACTGTTATAATTCAGATATATACTATAAAATCTCAGATCTTCAGTTATTATATCTATTATTATATCTCCAGTCAAATAGCGGGTATAAAACCAGTTAGTTAGTATATTTCATAAGCATCTCAAGTTACTCCCACAGGAATTAGATTTCAGTATTTTAAGGATCTTTTTATTCTATATAGTATCTAGAAGTATAGCTTGATCTACAACTTCTCCATAATATTATCACCTGTATTAAAGACTTGTATTATAGTTTAATAAACCAAATCTTACTAGCCCCTGATCTGGCGTGAAAACCAGCTGTATTTAGAGAACCGGCACTAGCAGCTCTAATACTCAGTATCTGACTAATAGATAACTGTGAACCAGGCAGTATACTCAGGGAACAGGTACTGGAAGCTCTAATACTTGGTATCTGACCCGTAAGTAATTCTGAACTAGACTGTATACTTAAAGGACAGATACTAGTATTATAAATACTAATAAAACAGGTACTGGTATCTCTGATACTAAAAGCCAGAATATTAACTTAATATAAAGTAAAATAAGTAATCTCTATATTTTCCTCTTCCTCTTCCCCTTCCTCTTCCTCTTTCTCATGATAATACCCGGGAATCCAGTCATATAAATATTCATAGAATAAGTTCTTATTTTTTTAATAGTATACTTCTTGCTTGATAGCCTGTTAGTAAATAATTCTAAAAGCTTAGAAGCTGGGACCTTTAATAATATAATATATAAAAAAATAATCTTTTATAGTAAACACACCATCCTTCCATTTAACTATAATCCAAGTAGTAGAATATGAGATATATAACTCTAACAGAATTAAATCCAGCAGTTTAATATCTTCTTTATTATTATCATTAACTTTCTATCCAACTCTAATAATACCCTGAATATCTGCTCGGATATACATCTATTTATTATCTATCCCAGATCAATTATTAATAAACCAATGCTTTATCTGTCCGCGGGGATATATAAAAAGAAGAGTTTCTGTCATAGAATCAGGTATATCAGTAAATATAATATATAAGATTACTCTTAGATTATACTCCATATTACTCCCTGTATAAATCCGGTATATTGTATTGGGACCTAATCTATAATATATAAATATCTGGCTATCTACACCCCTTTTCTACTAGCATAGAATCTTACTATCTGATAAATCTTGACTATAGCAGGTATCCTACTTTAATCTATCAAGACTCATTACAGAGCTAAAATCATCTTCTGGATTATACTTTTTCTACCAGGCTGCTCCTTTCTGCCAGACTACTCCTTATTATAAGACTGCTTCTCCCTGCAAGGCATCTTCTTTCTATAAGACTACTTCTCTCTGTGAAACCACTTCTCCCTGCCAGGTCACTCCTTCCTGCGAGGCACCTTTTCTCTATAAGGCCACTTCTCCCTGTAAGGCCACTCCTTCCTGCCAGGCTACTTCTCCCTGCAAGGTACCTTCTCTCTATAAGGCTACTCCTCCCTGCAAGACATCTTCTCCCTGTAAGGCCACTCCTTCTTGTAAGACTATTCCTCCCTGCCAGATTACTCCTCCCTGCAAGGTATCTTCTCCCTGTAAGACCACTCCTTTCTGCAAGGTATCTTCTCCCTGTAAGGCCCCTCCTCCCTATGAAGCCGCTTCTTCCTGCAGGCCGTGTCTGTGAAATTACATATTATACATAATATATTATTAAGATTCTTCCTTAATCAGAGTTTTTTTTATAAAATGAAAACTTTTCTCAGTCAGGTTCCAAGTCCTGGACAGATAGTAGATACTATTAAATTAATCTAATTTCTAATATATTTTATCAAAAACCCTCTTTTTATCATCTCTAAACTCAGCATTTTTCCTGGCAAGCGCTCATTTATTACAGGTTCTTTTATAATAGGCTTTATCAGCTATCATAAATAAATTCATATTAGTTACAACTTCTGTAAGCCCGGTACAGATCATTTTATTTAAGATTTTAAGAAACTTGTTTACAGTAGTATTAGTTTCAGAATCTATTATAAACCCCTGCTACATTATCCTAAAAGTCTGCCTATTTTCTGTATTTTTCATTATTTCCAACTATCTTTCTTCAGAATTAAGATTATTATACCCAGATCCAGCTGGGCTGTTTCCATTATCTCTAATACTAGCTGCAGAGATATCTAAGCTTACAGCTCTAAAATTAAAAAATATTTCTTAGAGAGTATGCTACTAAGTAATATATAAATAAAAATATAGATAACAGAAGTAAATATCTTAAGATATCTGATAGAACTATGAACAGCAATAAATAAGAGAATACTCTATATATATATATATAAATAACTCCTGGCTAAGAATCAAATTTATACTTAATCACATACAACTAATAATAAAACTATTAATTATATATTATATTTCCATCAAAGCCTCTTTATTATCCAGATAAATAACCATTTCTAGTTTTCTTCAAAGTTCTTACATTACCATATAATAAACAAAATAATCAACACTAATATAAGATTATGATACTGCTGTAATTTTCATACAAGATAACTCTGTAATATTTCTACTTAATTTTTAATTTATTACAAATAGGTATTATTACCATTTTAGTAGACGCTACGCGGAATCTGTATATTATAAATAGATATATATTATAAAAGAACTTTTAGATACTTTAAAATTATCTATATAAAAGTTTCCTAGCCCTGGTAAGAGAAGAAAGTAATATTATATTATATAATAACTAAAAATACAAAGCTAATTCTGATTAGGAAACTGTAGATTCAAGTATCTGTAATCTAAAAAAACTACCTACTAGTGGATATCTTAGATTATATAATTAATACAAATTATACAGGTTACTTTAACCATCTCTTGGATTTTTTATAGCAGCCTCAATTTAAAGTCTATCCAGAATAATTAATATTCATCTTGGCAGATCTAGCATATGTACCGGTGATATATAGCTAATTATGTATAAAGAATATTGAATTATTAAGTACTGATACAAAGTAAAACTTAATCATAATAACTTTATATAGGGCTACTACTAATCTATATAATTTATTTATACAGTAGAATTATCAACCTTAATATCTGTAATTAGATTGATTTATATATAATGACTGTTCCAGCCCCTTCCATATTCTAGATTATACTAGTAAATACTACTTATTTAAGATATAACCTTCATCAAACAGTTTATCACATGAATAAATTACTGATAAGAGTATTAAAGTATATTATCGGGCTCTATATCAGTTACAGGATCAGGACTATCAGAAGATTATATTACTTTTATATTATTTTTAGAATCTGGAAAATAGTTCTTTATATTCCAGATATTAGTATCTAATCAGAGACTGTAGTCAAGAGATTCATAGAGAGAAAGTAAATTATAAGTTACTGAAACTACCTCTTCTGGTAATACTAATATAATAAATAAAAACTTTATCAGGCTAAAAACATTACTTCTAGTTTATTTATTAATACCCGGAGAGATATTATTAGATTACTTTACTTTTTCCAGCACAGCTACTATACCTATAATATTACTTTCTTTATTAATAATAATCAGTGTAGAAAACAAACTGGATGTTTTATAGATATTAATAATTATAGCTATATTATTTAGCATAATATTATTATTTCTTAGGTACCGAGAAACCTAGAAAATTAGACTTTCATGATTATTTAATAGACTGTCTATTTATTACAGTCATAATCTGATATATTATTTAGAAGTAGATATTAATCTGATAGAAAAAAAATATAAGTCCAGATCTGAAGTACTTCTATGTAATACTATAACAGAGATTATATTATATTGAAGCCCTGCTAAAATAAAAATAATTTAACCAAGTATATCTGCGCACTGCGAGAGATATCTTTCATAATACTAGATTATAGAATACCATTCCTGAACTCCTTACTTATAATTATATATTCAAAAAATTACTATATCTAACTCCTTTCTTAAATTAGTTATCTTCTTTTTAAATATCTCCTTACACTGGCTTAACTCTACTCTATACTTCTGTGATCTCTCTAGATCTTCTAGAAGAATTATATTTATAGTCTGCTGGAACTTGAGCTGTGCTTGAAGAGAGATCTCAGAGATTAAAACTATTTAAAAGTAATTAATAATACTTATATTAATTAGCCTGGTTATATATCTTTATCAGTACTTGTTCAGTCTAAAAGAATTTTCCTACTTTATTATATAGCTGTATATAGGCTCCGGTAGAATACTTACTCAGTTACTTTTAAAAGAGATATTTTATATTAAAGTCTGTAATATACTAAATAAATAGTAAATTCCTTTTATATTTTAAATAAACTTCTGCTGGCTTTACATTAATCTTAAGTATATTTTTTATAGCTGTTATATGAGCTTCATCTTTATAATATAATTTTGGGACTTATCATACTGATATATTCAGAAAGATAATTATAATACTTAATTTACCAATCAGATCAGACACTATTATTATCCTCAGCTCTGTTGTAACTTGTCTCTATCTTATATTTTAATATAATTAACTCTGATAAAATATACTTTATATATTATAATATTATCTTGTTTTCTGAACTTGGTATAAATATATACTTCTAATTATAATATAATAAATTATTACAAACACGCTAGCCCTCGGCAAGCACGAGGGGGTAAACCCACAGTAAATTACATAAATTATCTAACTGGACGTATGAATTGAACTAGATTAATAATTATTACTATATATTTCTATATTAGTCTAGTATAAAACCAGATACTGTATGCTGTACTAGCACCTCCATAAATAAAATTATAGAATAAATATATATAAGATATTAGTATATTCCTAAGATTATATTTTCATCAATATTAGGTATTTTAATCTCTATTTAAAGTAAAATCAGATAATATCTTCTGTTAATGGTAAAGTAGCTCAGACTAAATTATTTAACTCTTTCTTTAGTAATATCAAAAAATATCTTTCTATTATAAAATTAACAGATACTATCACATCAGGCAGTGCAGTATTATATATACTCAAAGAAGCTCCTGCCTGGGTGCCTGGTGATCTTAATCTTTATATGCTAAGAACTAGAGTATCTCCTAAGAATTATATATTATAATCTAACTATTTAAGATCAGAGAAATATACTTTTATTTCTAAATCTGGAGAACTGGCTTATAATCAGCCAGTAAAATCTAGATTATTCTTTATTAAAAATAACTGACATTTTGTCAGGCAGTATAGTATAAAAATTTATTAATAAAAAAAATTATTTAACTTATAGACTGTCGGCAAGCATGTAAGTATATTTTATTAATATTTTAATTAACATACTTGATAAATTTTGTAATATATAAATCAGTTTATTCTATCTTTCTACAGTTAACTTTAGTAAATAAGAAGATGGTTCTTCTTAGCTGGCTAGAGAAATATTAGTTAATCATATATAAGAAGTACATTAACCGTGGTTATACATGGTTAAACTGGGATAAAGCTGCACAGAAGGTCAAGATATTATTTTAATATAGTATTAGCGATATATTCACTCACAGAGTCTAATTTGATGTTAATAAGTGTTAAATTCTCTTTTCTATTCAAAAAAATTTCCATATCACCCCTGAAGGTATTAGGTGGTGAAGAAGATACTTGAGAAATTTTTTATCTTGTATTATCGCGCCTTCTCCTATACTGGGATTAGTAAAGATACTGCCAGTATTATTTATCTTTAAATTAACTGTTTCATTCTTCATCTGTTATATAAAAATATATATTTATCTATATTCTCTCTCAATCTCTGTCTTATCAGTTCGGAGCCTAGTAAACAGCAGAAAACTCTATTATATTATATCCTTATTATTCTACTCAAAGCAACAGTTAATCAGATAGTGATAAAGAATTTTTTCAATTATATATAGAAAGTTGGCTGGAACAGGATTATATCAGTATCAGGGACAAAATACCTTTATTATATAAAAAATAACAGAATAACTGGACATGCAGGGATATAATCTAATATTATAAAAGATAAATACTTTTTTAAAATATAGATTTGCAGTTATATAAATTTCTAAAGATAATTTTAAATATTATATATAATGAAAAGCCCAAGAAGAAGAAACCCCTTAGAAAGACCAGAAATAAAAATAATCTATTGAAATATATAAGAAATCATGATATAATTTAAGAATTAATACTCCTTTCCTGCTTCCCTCTTACTCTCCAAGAAATTTAATAAGAGTCTTTAACAACTGGTTATTAAGAGATAGAATCTCTTCAAGCAGTTCTTTAAAATCCTCATAGTTAATGAGAAATTTGATGTACTGAGTAGTATAGTAAGTTATTAGCTTTTAGATATACTTATATATTATATCTTTTTCTTGAAAGACAAAATAAAGCAGTCCTAAGATATTACTAACTTGTCTTAGATAAAATAGAAACTTATAAAGTAATTATAGAAACTTAAATAATGATAAGTCATGCAGCTTATTTAAACTGTATTTTATAGTAAATAAATAAAGCCGAGCATGAGTAAGTAATATATTACCATAGTCTTAACAGGAATAGAATTGATGGCAGTACCCTGTGCTTGCAGAGGGCAGGCTTATTCCTCCAATAAGATGGTCTAATATAAGCTTAATGGATTGTCAGTTCTAGAATATATTATCTCCTAGCTGTAGAACATGATTCCAGCCTAGAAAATAATATCTCTCAGAACTAGTATAACACAGAGAGTCATCTTCTGGTAGAAAGATAAGATAATCAGCTGTATATAGATACTGGCAGAAGTATATAAAAATATCCTTGACTGTATCTAGAATTTTTACTGAAATAGCTCCTTACGTCTGGGAAGTAGTTTTCAGTATTTTAGATTATAGTGCTGTAGATAATAGGCCAGAGTAAACAGTAATTCTGCAGCAAGTTAGACTAACTATAAAGTTAATCAGATTTAACTGGAATATACTGTACATTAGTTAACCAGAGCTATAAATAAGAAGAATATTATATTACTTACTCCAATTCCAGTAATATCATTTTAAAATGTCAGGATGCTTAAGAATAACTAGATAAACAGGAATAACCTATATTTTGCCAGCTGATTTCTAGATAGGATATTCTAGATTCAAGAATAATACCTTCTCTTCTAATCTAATTTTACTGCTACAGGCGCAGTCAGATATAATACTGGAAAGAAGTCTGAGTTTGCTAATCTTGGTCAGCCAAAGATATCTATGATATATACTATTTTATATAAATATAGAGTCTATAATATAGAATATCTTAAGTTACAAGATAGTGTGTGTACAAGTGGGGCTAGTAAAGTACTATTTATTATAATATACCTACTATAGCTTCTATTAATTCTTACAAGGCTCAAAATATATTATACATAGTCTTGTATTGTATGAAAGGTATAAAACATTACTAATAAGAATTTATAATAAATTACTCTTCAAATAGTATAATACACTATATAATTTATATACTTCATAAATTAAGACTTAGTATATAAAATTTGATCCAAATAAATAGCTAAATTAAATAGGGAAGGAACTAGTTTTTATCTTATTTATAATAGTTTTAAAAGAGTGACCCGGAGTCTTTAAAATTCTTAAGTATAGTTAGAAGATCTTGGGAGGGAGGTCTTAGTAGAAATATCTAAGAATTTTTTAGAGAAAAGAAGGCTTTTATTCACTGGATAAGAAGATAACTTTTTAATTATTTTTTTAGAAGCTCTAGAACAAAGGCAAAATGCATAATAAAGATTATTATGTATTTAGTAAATAATAATTAATCAACCAGGATCATTCTATTATTCTTTATCTATCTAGTTAAAATGCAGGGTTAACATGAATTATCTATTAAGACTTCTTCTTTCTCTGTATAATATCTATTTTGGATTAGTTATCTAGAGAAGGAAGTAAACATCCCTATCAGGAATACTTAAGTCAATGTAGAACATACCCCATGAGTATACTAAAATCACAGGATAAAGAAAGAGAACCAGTCTTATCTTTTACTCCATGGCTGAAACTCCAGCTCAAAGAGCTTAATATTAAACTGTATATTTTGCCTTACTAAACACCATATAGTATTATGAACACGGCGACAAGCAGAAACTTTCTAGTAGTTAACTTAGATCTAAAAGTATACAACAGAAACAAATATATAGCTAAAAGAGTCTTATATCTATTACTAATAGTTTATCTTTCTGCTTTTTTATTTTATTTACAAGTATTTTATTCCAGTCCATGTGCCCGCCATAGAAATAAATAAGTTTATATTCACCAACCCGGCAAGATCTCTTAATACTATTTAAAGAGTTATACACAATAATATTTAGAATCTAGCTTCTGTCAGATCATTATTAATTATACTAATATATACTTATAATAGAGGGTTCATACATAATCAGCATCTTGCTTAACTAGCTGCTGGAGTTATTTAAAAGTACTCTCCTAATCTCCAGTTTTATCTATCTGCCAGACTAAAGTAATCTTCTGTGTACCTACCCTATAGCCCTGAGATAAGATTTCTTTAATATATAGCAGCTGCGCGGTAATCTTAATACTAGTAGTTATTATTAGTATATGCCCGTAGTCACTTATCTCTGTAAATGGCTGGTAGTGATGAACTGAGGATAGCTTGAATAGTCTATTAATCCAGACTAAGTACTTATGGTTAGAGTGGATATTCTTAACCGTCTAGGTTAAATACTGAACTTTTAAAATAGGTATTAGATAAACCATGTCAGTGAAATTATATGTTTTAAATTTATATTTCAATATGCTTTTAAATCAGAGTTATAAATTATATTTATAATACCACCCAATACAATTTGACTGTATATAATACGGTAATAATCATTTTGACCCCTTTTTTCTTAGTGATTTTTTAACCGTTGCGTATTATACGGTAATATAGGCGTATTAGGTAATCATATTATGTAATATATATAAATAAACAACCTATATATATAAATTACATAATAATAATACTTTATATTTTTTT
>BTWD01000156.1:0-30723 GCA_036986335.1 Aspergillus sp. AS01 | reverse complement strand
GTGAATTCCAGCCGACATATATTACTAATAATTTTATTTTATTATTATAAGAAATCCTAGCTCTCTCTTCTTCTTTCTTTAATATATAAATTCTGTGAGGGGGAGGATAATACAAGAATAATTTTTAATAAATTATTAATAAAAGTTTATAAATTCTATAAAGACCAGGATTTTATATATAATCTTAGACTTTAATTATAATTAAATTATATTAACTTATTTCTTCTTTATTAAGACTTTTTTTAGCTCAATTTCAAATTCTAAGTAATATATCTTTTATATATAAAATTTATATTTAGAAATCTTTACTACCAGTTAATATTTTCTTAAATAATCTAGTACTACTTATATATACCTAATATATTCTTCATAACTTTATAAGTATATAAAAATATTATTAAAATATATAATACAGCAGATATCAAATAAATTATTAAATATATAATTTATATAGCTTTGGAATATAGCAGGTATATTAACTAAATTAAATAATATAATAATATATTTATAATAGCCATAGTAAGTATAAAAAACAGTTTTCCATTTATTACTCTTTTTTATTTAAATATAGTAATAGATATTATATAAATCAAACTTAATAAAGATTTTTACTCTACTGAGATAATCTATTATTTTACTGACTAATAATAAGAAATAATAATCTTTGATAATAATTATATTTAATCCCCGGTAATCTATATAGAGATATAGTATATTATTTTTTTTAAAAATAAATAAAATAAATATATTTACTAGACTTTAAAAAAGATAAATCTATTTTTATTATAGTATAATTATAATATATTTATATAAAGTCTAGAGCTCAGTCTCTAATAAATTATAAATTAACTAATATAAAAATTATTTTTCTACTTCTAATTTAATTATATAATTATAACTAAAATATAATATTAAGATATCTATCTATTCTTTAAAAAAAATATCTATAAAATTATTATATTTATCAAGAAGCTCAAATACAGTATTTCTAATAATATTTATTTTATTATTATATATTACTGCTTATATATAAGTAGTGTCTGAATTTAAGTAAATCTATATTATATAAATACAAGTTTCTTTTTTAATAATAATACTGATATCTTTTTTATTAATTATTTTAAAATATATTTTCTTTATATAATAATACCAGTTTCTTCTTTTTTATTTAATATTAGGATTTTAGTTTCGCAGCCAGAGTATATTTAATATTATATTAAAATCTTATATATCTACAGCATTAAACTACTATTAGCTGATTTTTTTATTACTCTTATAATTTATAATACTGACTATAAGATTATATTATTTATATAAAAATATACAGTATCTATCTAGAGCTTTTATATAATAAAAAACTTAGTTTAATAAATTCAGCCATTACTTTTTCCATAACTAGCTGATAAGATTTATTTATATACTATAATTTATTAAAATATATAAGTACAGATTCTTTAGAAATATTAATCATTATCTATATAATAATAAAATCAAAACTTCTTTATAATTAAAATTTTAGTACTATTACTATATACAAAGTTAAGATATTTAATTTTTTACCTGTATTATATTTTCTAAACAGTAAATTATTATATATTCTAACTTTTAATATCAGTAATACTTAATATCAGTTATAAAATAATTTATTCAAAATCTTTTTTCTACTATATTTAAATTTATTCTAGATTTCTATTTATATTTCTAGGATCTTGTATTATCTGAATTACTATAATTTTCTTAGAATAATATCTTGATATTCTTTTATTTAGCTGTAAGTATTTTATACTATTTCAGTATTTAATCCTTAATAATTTATAGATATATTATAAAGATATTATATATATCTAGCTTTTTAAAATATTTTAAGACTTTTTTATAAATCTCTTCTAATACCCGGATATACAGATAATCTTTTTATTAATTCTTTATATATAATTCTGGCAGCTGGATATACTACTAGTAAATATATTATATAAATTTATATACAGATTAATAATTTTTTTATTTTATATTTTAATAATACTGATTTATATTTCTTCACAGATTTATAAAATTATTAAATTATTAAAAAAAGAATTTATAATATTTTAGCCAGGTTAAAGCAGATTAACTATTAATAAATATTTTATTATTATATTACTTCTACTAAAAAAATAATAAAAAATAAAAATAAAAAACAGTATCTATTATCTTCAGATTATTTTAAATAAAGTAATATATGTTTCACATAAAATAATTCTTTATATAAACTATATAAATATAGTATTTAATTATTCCTTTTCTATAGTATTTTTTATTTATTACGGGTCTAGCTAGCAGTTTTATTATATATATAAAATCTTTCTTATATCTCTCCCAAGACTTTCTCTGCTATAAAAAACTGGTAAAAAAGCTTTATAAATCAGAATATTATTATCTTATATCTTTTACTATCTTATCTAAGTCTGCAAGTTATTTCTATAAATATAGTTTTTTAACTAGATCTCTCTTCTCGCGCAGTTATTACTTAAATATAATAATATTCTTATCTCCAGAAGATCCATGCGATTCAGAGATCTCATTAGTTTTAATATTAATTAAATATTTACTACTCACAGTTTCAGTCATTAAAAAAAGTCTTATAATAAAATCACTGGAGAGTTCCTGTGAGTCTTTTTCTAATACAGTACTTCAGGTATAAGATGCTATTCTTCTTATTAAATCTCCTTTAATAAAAGAGTAATCAGAACTGTTAGAAGCAATATAAAAGATATAATAAGTTTAATTATATATACAAATACTAGCTATCATTCTGCTTTAAACTGATTACTGGCCTCCCGCAGTATCAGGAGGGCCAGCGAGATACAATATAAGAGCAAATCACCTGACCTCACCTAATACACGTGATTCACGACTAAGTGTTACTCACGTGACCTGCTGGGTCACAGCGAACCAGCAGACCCGCTCTAACAATTTTTAATATAATATTGCTATTTATTTTATTTTTACAGTATAGAAGCCCAGAGGAAGATTATATTTTCATATAAATTATTAAAAATTAAATTCATTAATCTATAAGAATTCTTATCTAATTTTATTAATAAATAAAATAATAAATTAGCTGAAGTATACTAAGATTTTTATTAAATTTAATATTTACTATTATTAAATTTATATAAATTCTGATTTTAAGAACCTGATAATATTTTATATTTATTATAAAATACATAAATATTATATATTATTATAGAATTAATAAATATTATATATTATTATTTAATTTTGTTATAATCCAGTAATTTTCTAGTAATTTATTAATAAGATTTTTATAGATTTTTTGAATAAGTTTATTACTGTTTATATTAATAATATATTAAATTTTAATAAAAATAAATTTATATATAGATTTTATATATATTAAATTTTAAAATATTTCTGTACTCTTAAACTCCAGACTATTATTTATAAATATAAATTTTATATAAAAAACTAAATTTTTAATTTTCATAATCTTTACTGCTTATATATATATACATTTAATTAATATTATTAATTAGTACTATTTTATAATTAGTAAAAAAATCTAATCTTTTTTAGATTTTTATTACTTCTATTATTTAATTTATAAAAGAGTATAGTTAAATTATAAAATTTATAACTGAATCAATCCAGAAAAATATTTTTTTATATAGAATAACATTTAGAAATATTTTAAACTTTAAAAAAGTCTTAATATCTATATCTGTATTTATATATTGTAGTTTATTTGAATTTATATAAATGAAAATTAATAATTTATAATTTATTATTCTAAAATATTATTTCTGCTTGAATATAATTATAATATCTTTTATTATAAATATTATAATTATATAAATTTTAGTAGAATAATATACAGAATTAAAATATTTTATAGTTATTAAAAAAAACTAATATCTGAGAGACCCGCTGGAGAGAAATATTTTTTTATTAATTTTTTTATTTTTTAGTATTATTTTAAAAATAATACTTTAATTAATTCTTTTATCTACAAGAAGTCTGTTACTGAATTATTAAGAATTTATTATTATTAAATATTATTAGAATCTGATTAACTAAAATTAGAGATTATTCTTAAATTTTAATTTATATTTTTTGAATCTGTTATAATAAGAATCTTTATAAAATTAAATTTTTATATAATTTATTAATTATAATTATCTGTCTTTGGAGCCTCTTTAAAGAAATATAATAATTATCAAATTATTATTATATTAAAACTGGCTGATAGTCCCTGATAAAAAAATATTTAAATATAATTATTAAATAAAATTTATTATTAACTGTTATATATTCTGGATATATAAAAATAATAATTCTTATAGAACATTAGTATTATTAAAATATCTAGAATAGAGATATCTAATATTATCTAAATAATTAATTAATATATAAATATAAGAATATTTACTGTAATCTATTTTTAAATCTATTTTATTTTATTTTTAATTGTATATATTTTTAATAATATATTTTGATTATGAATTTTTATTTTTTTCTGAAAGACTTCCATGGTTATAATATAATTTTTATTATAATAATTTGTTTTAATAAATATATAATCTTTATTTTATATATTAAATGAATATTTATACAGGATATAATATATTTATTTATAAATTGAATATATATTTAGATAGAATTATTAAATATAATTATTTCTAATTATAAAGATTAATGTATAAATAATTTCTACAATAAGTTCTATAAGATTTTATAGATTAAATTAAGACTTTTTATTATATTTTTTAAACTGATAAATAACCAGAGATCATTAATTAATTTATAATTTAATAATTTATTTTATTTATTAATTATTTTGAAAATGATTAATTAAAATTATTATTTATTTAATTAATTTATTTATTATTCTTCTTCTGTACAAATTTACTAGACTATTAATATTTATAATAAAAAATTATAAATCTAGAATATTGCTTAATTAAGTTTTTCCCATAAATTTTTATTATATATAATTATTTAAAAATTAGATTCAGGAGTTTACTTGTCAGATATAATAAATTTAGTTTTTTATTTAAAAAACTATCTAAAAATTTCAAACTAGTAGATTTAATAAATAAATTATTGATATTATTTAAAAATTTTTAATATCAGTAATAGATTTTTTTATTAATATAAGAAACTAGTACTAGGACTAGTCTTTATAAAAATTCTTAAATAATTAATATAAATTTATTTCAATTATTAATAAGATTAATAATATATATAAAATTTATTTTTTAAATATATATATATATATATATTTAATTTTCCATTTTAAAAATTATGATTGTAAAGCTTATTAGAGATTTTATGTAACTAGATTCAGAATATTACTGTTTTTATTGAAATTAATAATTAAATTAAATAAAAAAATTAAAGAAATAATTGTTAATTGTTTATATTATAGATATTCATAATATAAAATTAAATATTTTATTTGTTCTAAATTTTTCGAGTAATTATTATAATAGCTAACTACTGTTGAGACTGATAGATATATGTTAAATTATAAAAATAATAATATATTCTTGGCTAAAGACAGCTAGTCTTTAAAAATAATAAAATAATTAATAATACAATTAAAATATATAATATATTTTTATTCATTTTATTAATTATATATAATCTTATTTATTTACTCTATTTACTTTACCTTGTTTATTTATTTTTATTGTTTATATATATTCTTTTATACTTCTTTTCTTTTCTCTCTTATGTTTGATATTCTAGTTTAGATATACTATACAGGATTATTTGATTAGCTCACACACAAGATTCTTCAAGTTATTTTTTCTTATTCTTATTGATTTAGATGATAATCAATAACAGTAAAATTACTCTTTCAAATTATATTATATTTATATTAATCAGAATTATAATATATTTTATTGTTTGAATATTATGTTTATTTCCAGAGCCTTAATCCAAGGAATATATATATATATATTTAATATTTTATATTTTTTATATTATAGATTATAGAAAAAATATGATTATTTAAAAAAACTTTTCCAGCTGTAACCTTGCAGCTTAAAACCTTAAGATTTTTATGAATAATAATACTTTTATTAATCTGATCAATTAAATCCTAATTTTAATAGTATAATAACTGGATCACTATAATAAAAATATTCAATATATATAAATTTAAATTTTCTGCCGGAGGCTTTATTAAGTATTTCTTGTTTCTTATTATGGGCTATATTGTTCACACAGCTGTGATAGAACAACTTAGCTAGCAGGAGTAAGGCCATCAGGATAATACATTATAAATGATTATAGGAGCCGTGAGATCATTAATAATGGTTTTATATTTTTCTAATATTTATAAGATACTGATTTCTTTATAAAAGATTACTAATTTCTCAAAATCAGTCTATTTCGTGGATATAATCTATCTTTATTATTATTAATTAAATTTATAATATTCGATGATTAGTATATCTAGTTAACAGGCTTTCTTATTCTAATACATAAATTTTATTATATTTTAGTTTTTTCAAATATTTTAGAAAGATACCATTTATTAGTAATAATAAAAAAATAAAGATTTCTAGTAACTAACTTGATGAAGAACTAGTATTTAATATTATTTTTATTATTAAAAAATAATAATTATAAGATCATGTTTATTAATTAAAATAAATTATTAATTTATAATAAAAATTTCTTTTCAAAGAAATAACTCTCTAAGTAAAGTATTTTTATGATATTATTAATTTTCTTTTAAATTAAAAAAAAATAAGAAAGAGATTAAATTTAAGAATATTTTTTCTTTTATTTTCAATTTTAATCTCTAAAAATATCAGAAGTAGATTGTTAATTGGAAATATATTTTTTATAGAATTTCTTAGAAATATTTATTAGAGAAATATAGAATTTTTATTATTATTAATTATATAAATCCAGTATATAAGTAGAGATGGTATTATTTTATTAATAATAAAAATTTTTAAAAAATTTCTTAAGATATTATAGTCTTAGTTTAAGAATTGAATTCTTATTTTAAATTAAAATATTATTTCCTAATCAAATATTATAGCTTAATTCGAATAAGATTATTAATAATATAATTAAAGTCTAAAAGTTTACATATATATAGATTAATATTTTAATGTAATACTTTCCTTGCCAGATAAAAAAGAAGCAAATTTTAATTTATTTTATTAAATTATTATATTTAGAAAAATTTTATTTACCAGAGCAATAATATGAGAGCCAATCAAATAATCCTATTCAGTATATCTAAATTAGAATATCAAACATGAGAGAGGAAAGGAAAGAAATATAAGAAAATATATATAAATAATAAAAATAAATAAATAAGATCACATATAATTAATAAAATAGATAAAAATTATATTACATATTCTAATTATACTTATTATTATATTATTTCTTTTTTGAAAACTAATTATTCTCAGCCAGGAGTATATTATTATTTTTATAATTTAAAATAAATTTATTTATTTCAGTAATAACTAGTTATTATAATAATTATTTGAAAAATCCAGAACAGGTAAGATACCTAGTATAATAATTTTATAAATAGAATAGAATATTTTTACATTTTTTAATTATTTATTATACATTATCTGTTTTATCTGAAATAAGTTATTTAATCTTATATTATAAATATCTATAATATAAATAATTAATAATTATTTTTTTAGATTTTTATTGTATTTCATTATTAACTTTGTGAAAATAGTAGTATTTTAAATTTAATTAAAAATTAATTTTCAATAAATTTTATAAATCTATTTTCTCAGAATAGAAGATTAAGTATATATATATATTAATAAATACATTTTATATATATTATCTATCCTATAAATAATTAGAACAGAATTATATTCATTATTTAAAAATTTCTATAAAAACTAGTTCCAGTACTAGTTTTTTTAGCTTAATAAAAACTTTATTATTGATTCTTAAAATTTTCTAGATAATATTAACAGTTTACTTATTGAATTTATTAATTTTAGATTTTTAAATATTTTTTAAATAAAGAACTAGATCTGTTTTACTTAATAAATAAATTTTTATTTTTGATTTCAGGTAATTATATACTATAAAAAATTTATAAAAAATATTTGATTAAGTAATATTCTAAATTTATAATTTTTTTTATAAATGATAATAGTCTAGTAAATTTATATAAGAAAATAATAATAATAAAAAGCTTTAATTTAATTTATAAGACTCTGTAGAATTTATTCTAGAGATCAGTTATAAATTAATTTTCATAATTAAAAAATATATATATAATAATTTTATCAAAATGTATATTTAATCTATAAATAAATATATTATATCCTGTATAGACATTTGTTTATTTGTTTTTGTTTGTTTGTTTTATTCCTTAATCTGTTTCGGCGCCTTGCGGGCCACGCCGGAGGTCCTAGCTAGGTTATATAATTCTGTCTGACTTTTTCAGATATAGTAATAGCTATCTTAATCTCTTTTATATAAATAAGTTATATAAGTAATAGCAGTATATAGCTGTCTCAGTATCTTTTTTTTTATTTTATATATTTTTACAAGATCTCAGGTATCTTACTAATCTTGCTGTTTTTTCTGTATATTTCTTATAATTATTTATCTAGTATTCTATTCAGAGTTATCTTGCTGATCTAGTACTATATTATTAATTAATTAATTATTATTATCCTGTGTTGTGTTCCATGTAATCTTATATTTAAATTTTATATTAAATATTTTTATTAAATTTTTTATTTATTTATTAGTCTTCTACTGCCTGTTATATTATTTCTATAATATTTATTATAATCAGTATTTGTATTCACGCCTGGATATTTATTTAAATAATTATATATTATTTTACTTATTACCTTATTTATTATCTTACTTATTACTTTATTTATTATTTTATTATTATTATGCCTGCCGCTATCTGTATAATTTAATTATTTTAAATTTTTTATCTCTAATTCTTTCTTTTTAATAACTTTTACTAGAGTAGTAAAAGTTTATATTATTTAGATACAGAAAGTAGGCTCTGAAGGATAAATTCTAATATTTTTATTAAATATTTAAATTTATATAAGTAAGTATAAAATAAAGATATCTATATTTATTAAAAGTATTAAGAATTAGATATTACTGGAGGCTTATTTCAAAAATAGTTATCTTATTTATAAGTCTTGACTCGGGAGTAAGTATCTTTATAAAAAAATAAATTTATTAAGATATATTAATCTGTTTATACAGAGTATAAAACAGACTGTTTATTATATATATTTTAATAATCAAATACTCATAAAATGAAGAAGTACTATTAGGTCTTGTATAATAATCTTAAAATTATATTTTAAATTTTCTTTTAAAATATATTATATTTTCTATATATAATTAATATATAAAGTATTATTTTTATTATTCCCCTGTACAAGCATGCAGCTGAATCGTTTTTTTTAATATTATATAAATATATATTAAAGCTGATCTTTCCTGTATAAAACTGTATAATAATATTCTATTTAGTTAAAAGAAATTATTATATAAAATTATATTATAGAGAATAGACTCTGGTAGTAGTCTCTATAAATAATATTCATATAAAAATTTTTTTATTTTTTTTTTTAATTTCTTTGATTTATGTATCCAGCGGGGTATAAATAAAAATAAAAAAGTTTATTTAAATAATAGAATTAATTGGAGAATTTATTAGAAGATTTATTAAAATTTTGATTATTTTTTTCTACCAGCCAGTAATTTTTTTAATCTTGATATTAATGAATTTATTATTTATAATTTCCAAGTGAGCAATAATCTAATAATAATAAATATTAGCCAGACCTCTGAGTAGGTTTCTAGAATATTTTTAATTTTTTTAATTATCTGAGTATATTTTTAGGCAAGATCACTCTGTTAAAAATAATATAAAATAATTTTTATTTTATATATAAAAAACTAGATCTATAACTAGATATAATATAAGTAATAAGCTGGCTATCTTTATAATTAATATATTTTACTTTATTTAGATATTAAAATAGACTTATTAGATTAATAAAAAATCTGGATATATAATAACTATATTTATATGATTATTAATATTAAAATTATCTGTATAGATCCAGGAGGCTTCCAGAATAATTACTATTTTTATATAATATATTTCAGAATAAATCATTTCTTAATCTTAGTAATAATTACCTGCGGGGACTGTTATTACAGAGAAACTAGTTATAAAATATATATTTTATAATTTTATATATTAATATCTATAATCAGAAGAATTTCTTTTATTATTTTAAATTAATTTAAATAAATTATATAGTAGAAAATTAAAATAGAAATAATAATAATTAAAAATACCTGTATATATAAGCATGTTTATAATCTAGTTTAATATTTAAATCTTTTATATTTATAATTATTTTAATATTAGAAATGAATATAATTTTATATTATATATCTTTTTTAATTTTATAGAAGTCTCTGGAGATTAATTTACTTATATATCTTTATATAATAATTGAATCTAGATCTGTCTGTTATAATATTACTTAAAATCTCAGATTGAAAATATATATTAAATAAAAACTGTATATTATATAATTAGAATTATATAAATTATATATATATATATATATTACAGGTTCTATCAACAGAGATTATATTTAAATTCTCTAAGTACTATGATTATATATAGATATTTAATAATAGCTATATTAATATTAGTAAAATACTTTAAAAAGTTTGGATATTAATCTAGAATAATTTTAAATAATTTAATTAATTTTTATACAGGGACCACCTGATCTCTAAAAATTAAAGATTTTCTATAATTTTTATTTCTGATATTTATATTGATTATTTTTTTTCTAAGATCTCATTCCAGGACAGCCAGTCTTTTTATTTATTTATTTTACAGGAAGTGGAAGTAGACCAGTTAAAATTTTAATAATTTAAATATTGATATATATATATAATTATTATACTATATTATTATTAAATTTTTATACTAGGATCTTGTAATTCTATCTCTCTGTAAAATTTTTTATAATTACATTTATATTATTTATATTATTTAAAAAATGTTTTTGTATTATAATATCTATATTATAGAAAATATATAAAATTAAAGATAACAGTAATCCTTGCAGGATACTAGTATTAATCTAAATATATAATATAATATATTTTAATAAAATTAATATTATATAATATTCTTGCAGGAAGCTCTGAAGCTAATTAATATATATAAATAGTATATAATATTTATAGAGATTATATAGCAGCTGCTTATAAAATATATTATTAAAATTTTAAAAATATTTGAAAAAAAAATAAATATTATATTTTCTGTTTTCCAGCTAGTATAGATCATTTTTAATATTATATATAATTTTATTTCTGTTCCTTGCTCTTTATAATCTTTGAAATAATTATTTAAAAATAATCTATAAATCTTAGCTAGATAACTAAGACGGCTGGCTAGTAAGGTTTTTATAATTTTATTAAAAATATTAAGTAGAATAATTAATTAGTAAATTTTTAATATAAAATAATCAGATTTACTGGGCTTGCAGAGAATTATTCTTAATTCTATAAAAACTAATAAAGTAATAATTAATTTAAATATAATAATTAAAAAGATTAATTAATATAAAGACCAGAATTTCTGAGACAGTTTATAATATCTAATTAAAAATTATATTTAGACCAGGAATTTTATATAACTTAAATATTTTAATAATTTAATTTAATTTTATATTATTAAATAAAAATATTTTAATTAACTCAGGATAGTAGAAGTCATGGATATTATTAAAATTAACTATTAAAAGAAATAGAAAAAAATATTTACTAGAATTTCTATCTTCTTTTCTAGAAAATAATATATAAAATTATTAGTTTTTTTGAATAGAGATATATATATTTAATAAGTTTTTTATTTCTTAATCTTCTATATAGTTTTTTATATAAAGATTATAATATTAATATCTATAATTCATTGCTGGTAGATTATTCTGTAATTTTTATATATAATATATTTATATATTCTAGTATTTTAAAATATATAATATATATTTATTTCAGAGTTTCACAGCTGAAGCATGTATTATAATCTGTAATATCTTATTTATAATACTTATTTAATTATAATAATTCTTAGTAAATCTTATCAAAGCTAGGCCGTATTTACTAATTTGTATAGGTTTAAAAAACTGCCTAATTAATAATTAAAATAATAACTTTTACAATATTTATTATATATTAATTAAGTTTTATAATAGTCTTAGTAGTATCTGTACTATTAGTTATTTAAATTAATAATAAAACTAGCAGCTGTAGCAGCTGCAGCAGTTATTTTTATAGAATTTTATTTAATATAATAAGATTTAAAAAATTTTAATTCTAGTAAGACTTGCTCTGGTGGAGTAGAAAAAATAAATAAATTTAATTTTTTATTAATAAAGAATCTAAGTCTCTATATATATTCGATTTAATTAACTAGATTCTATGATATTATATAAAGATTAATAATAGAGCTAAATTAAGTCTTTAATAATTTTATATTATTTTTTATATTATTTTCTATACTGCTTTCTGAATTACTTTTATTATTAGAATCTGTAATAAAGATTAATTATATAATTATACCAGTAGAAATTATATAGATAAATAGTTATTATTTTGTAAGCTGCTTCAGTTCCTGGATATATTAAATATTATTTTTTATTATAAAATAACTTATTCCTGCCCAAAAAGGATTATATATATTAAAATCTTTAATTATTATATATTTAATATTCTTATCTATAATCTATTAGTATTAGTTATATATATTCAGGATTTTTAGTAGAATACAGACTTTCTTATTTATCTTGATTTATAAAAGATTATAGATATTATATATACAGATCAGTAATTATATTTACAGAGTTTATTCAAAGTATATCTAGGGATTTGTCCAGAAATTATCTAAACCTTAATAATAATAATATAAAAATATATATATAGGCTACCAGTCAAGGTTTATATATATATAAATATAAAATATCTTTTTATTAAACTACACCTAGACGGAGTAATTCCTGATTTTTATTGAATAATATATTTTTAGAATTTTACCACGGGTGTTAATCTATGATTTTTAAATTATAATTATTATATACTCCTGTACTTATTTATTCTATAATACTAAATTTATAAATTTATTAAATAAGTATTAAATATTATATTACAAGATTCTTAGACTTTTCTTTATTCTTTATTTTTATTACTATATTTTAACTTATTATAAATTAAGTTTTTCTCTGTTCTAGAAAAATAGCCTATAAAATAAATAATTAATTTAAATCTATTACTATTACTTAAGTTGCTTGCCATACTACCTGTTAAAAATCTTTATAAATTTAATATAAGTTTAAAAGATTATTCCACAAAAGGCCATATCAGAAATAATAAAGATTATATTTATTATATTTACTATATTTATTATATTTAAAATAGCCTGCTAATGGAGCAGTAGTACCAGATAATAAAAATATAAATAAAAAAATTAAAATTTGAAAGACAGTTTTAAGCAGGAGATATTTAAAAGTCTTAATAATAAAAAATATATAAACTAGCTAGATAAAATTATTAATATACTAAATAAAATACTGGATAAAATACTGGATAAAATAATAAATAAAATAATAAATATTATATTAGAGGCCCTGGAGAGGGTACCGGAAAAAGTACTAATAAATATATCAATTAAAATATTAAAAATATTAATTAAGCTTAGCAGCGTGTCTGAAAAATTATTAAACTAAATAATTAATATTTTTATATTAAAAGATAAGATACGGGATTAGATTTACAGGTCTTTATAAAAATATATTTTAATATTTAATTTTATTAACTTTATTGATCTTATTAATTTTGTTAATTTAGATATTTATATTAATTAGATTATTTTTTTTATTCCTGTCTCTGTCTTCTCTGCCGGCTTTTTTTTATTAACTTTAATATTTTTACTGATTTAGATATTTATGCTAGCTTAAATATTTCTGCCAGCTTAGATATCTTTATAAAAAGTAATACTGGCGGCTTTGTCTTTACTATAATTTCAGTTATAAATAAAATATTATCTTTTATATCATATATCTTAGTAGAGATCTTATAACAGCTACTACTATTGTTATTTAAGAGATTTTATAAATTATTAAAATTATTTTCTAGGTATAAATTCTTACTCTACCAAATTAGTAATTAGCTGAATATAATAAGATTAAATATATTAGAAATATTTAATATAAATGTGTCTAGATTTTACAGAGAATATTACTTCTTAATATTTCTTTCAATAATATTTTATTTAAATATAGGTCTTTCTGTATTTTTATAATACTATTTTTCTATCATACTCAGAATACTTATTTATAAATAATTGATAAAAGATTTTTAACTATAATTATACCTAGAAAGAAATACAGTTTAATAAATAATAAAATATAATTATATAGCTATTTACATAATTTATTTATTTTAATAGATAATATAGAGCTTGGTATTACTACTGGAACTGGTATATATTTCAGAAATTTAGGATAATAAACTGCTGATAATATTATTATTAAATACTTTAATTAAAGTATTATAGCTGGTAAAACCAGCCAGAATTATTTATTTATTTTTATTACAGTAATAAAATTAACTATAGTAATAAATCTGATTATTAAAATATTTCTAACCTGTTCTATTTATACAGATATTTTTTATATAAAATTCTATATAGAGCTTTATACAGGGCTCTATATAAAACTTCTTATAAAATTTTATATAGAAGTTCTAGTTAAATTATATACTAGATTTTATACTAGATTTCTCACAGAAATTAGCACTAGCAGAGCTGTGATATAAATACTAAAAATTATAAAAAATTAATATTATAAAAACTGTACTAATTATAATAATTATAAGAATAATTAAATTAAATATAGTTAAATAAAATATTTTTAAACTATCTCAGGAATTATAAGAATAAGTTTTTTTTATTTTTATTTTTAAACTATCTCAGGAATTATAAGAATAAGTTTTTTTATTTTTATTTTTACATTACTTAGTTATAAGGGTGAATATAATGAGATAGTGTGAAGAGTATATCTTATTCTTGAATATAGAATATAAGGTCAATTTCCTTAAGATATTATTATTAACTATTCTATTTCTGTCTGTAAATAATAAGATATTTACAGGTAGCTTATAGATTATATAGCAAGTATTAACTAAGCCTTATAATAGGATTACTATCAGTAAAAATATTTCTTATAATACTTATTATTATAAGGATTGTAAGAATTTGGATTTTTATAATTATTTTTTATAAGATCTTAGTCCCCAAGGCTGTAAGTATTAATAATAATTATAATAATTATTTTAATATAAACTTATTTTATGGTAACTAGTAATTTTTAATACTATTTGTAATAAATTAAATATTATTAAAATCTTTATATATAAATCTTTGTAGAAGAACTTATGCAGAAAAAAAATTATTTATTTTTTTTATAAAGTCTTTATAAGATCTTCTAAATTATCTTCTATAGTATTTTTTTATAAATTTTTATTTATAGAATCTTTCTGTAAGATATATAGAATATTATTTTATTATATATAGAATTCTAGAATTTACTGCAGAGCTTTAGACTCCTTATAAGATTTATTTTAAAATTATATAATATATATTATTAATAATAAATTTATTTTAAAATATAAATCAAGGCTCGGGATTCAGGATTTCTAGTAAATTTCTATATAAATTTTTTTATCTAAAATTTAATTTTTTTTCATAATTTTTTTTCTGGCTCTCTTCCTCCCCCGTAAGAAATATTTATATATAATTTACTTTTTTTATATTTATAATAATTAAGTAATTACTTATTTTCTATAATATATTTTTTTATTCTTATAATATTATTCTAATATATTTTTTATATAATTAAAATAAAAGTACCTGCTGCTATTATTATATAAAATTATTTTCTATTTTTTCTTTTTTCTCCCGTGAAAAACTAGTAAGTAATTCTTCTATAAATAATTATTATATTTTATATAATATAATATTTTTATATAAAATATACTTCTTTATTACTGTATACTGGTATACTATTATTACTGTTATTAAATAAATTTATATTATAGTTACTACTACTGCTTTTTCTTTTATTAATTTAATTTATTATTTATAATTTTCTTTTTTAATCTTTTTTCTGCGGTAAGTTGGTCTTCGTGTAAATATAATTAAATTTATAATTAATTATAATAATTATTTATTATTATTATTATAATAAATATAACTTTTTCTGTATTTTTTATAACTTTATTCATAATTTCTATATCTTCTATTATAATAAATTATCTTATTTTTATAAATAGCCACGTGTATGTAAAAGTACTAACTTATAATAATTTGTATTTTTTATAAATATATTTAATACTGCCTGGCCTTCTGTAATATCTATTATTAATAATCTTTATTAAAAAAATTTATTATAAGTTAATTATCTTGATTAATATATTAATAACTCTGATTATAAGAGATCTTCATATTTATAAATTATCTTTGCTTTTAGTAAACATTATTAAATTAATTTAAAATTAATTATTCCTGTAGAAGATAGAACTTATAAATTAATTTTTATATTAATTTATAAAATTATCTGCAGTATCTTAATTTACTAGAATATTTATAATATAATTAATTATTTTATTTAATCTTCTTTTCTGGAGAGAATAGGAGTCTCTTTTTAATTATAAATATTATTAAATAATAATATTTATTCTCTATTTTGTATTTTTTATTAAATATATTTTATAAAAATAACTGGAAAATATATCTAGTTTTATAAAATTATATTTATAACTAGAGCTGAGATATGATTTTTATTTAATTAAAATTATAGAATATATTATAAGAACTGAATGTTACAGACCCCTGCTAGTTAAGCTACTAGCGAGGCGGACTCATCGGGTAGAAAATACTGATAGAGACAGTACTCAGATAATTAATAACTCTTATTAAGTAGAATCTTAATTTGAGTAAACAACACCCGGAACAGTCTTATATTATATAATTATTTATTATTAAGTCTACCACCAAGAGTATACTCAGGATATATTAGGATCCTGGATTATAATTAGATTAGCTATTATTCTATTTTAGATAATATATAATATAATATATAAAGAATAGAATATATAAGGATACTCTTTTATATATTTAATTAATTCTGTTTTTCGTGCTTAATAATACTGTTTTTAAATAATTATATATTTAGAAATTTAGTTATAGAAATATTTATCTATACTTATTTATAAATAACTGCATAATATTATTCAGTCTTATTTTTCTTTTTTTATCTAAGACTAGTTATTCTTAGATAATTATCAGCCTGATATTTTTTAATCTAGTTTAATAATATATATACCAGTGAAGCTAAGCTAACAGGAATAAAAAAATAATTCTAAGATTTAATATATTAAGTATTAGTTAGTATAAATATTTACTATTATTATTATTTATTATATTAATTATCTTAAGTTTATTATATATTCTGCAGCAGGATTTTAATACTCAGAGAAAAGCTTAATTAATTATATATATTAATAATATAGAAATTGATAAACATGGTTAGTTAGTTATAAGAAAATATTATTATTTTAAAATAATAAAACTAATTATTTAAAAACTATTTAGTAGTTAAGTCTATTAAAATCAGATTATTAAAATCAGATTATTAAAATTATTTAATAATAGTTAATTAAAACTTAGAGCTTTCTTAATTTAATTAAACTTATATTTTAATATAAATAAAGAAAAATTGAGAAATAAGATTAATAAAAGTTTTTTTATATTTATCTACCTGACTAGAATAATATTTAATTAATTTAAACTATATATCTATGAATACTAGAAAAGTTAGTAAATAATTAGAATAATAATATTAAAAAATCTTTACCAGTTATGCTAGATTCAAGAAATATTTTAAAGAAATATTTAGAAATATTAATATAGTATATAATATTAAATAAAAATCATAATAACTTAAATAAATTAAATTAATATTTAAATATATTTTTAAGTTTCTGTAAGTTATTCGTTATTTAAATTAGAATAAGAATACTTATATTATATAATTCAAAGAAAGACTTAAAATGGAGATTAAAAAAAAACCTATTTAAAAAAAATAATTAAATATCTTATAATAAATGATTGCAGCAGTAGTTAAAATTAATAATAAATTATATAAATATAATATAAAGTAAAAGAAAGATTAATAGACCAGTAAATCTATATTTTAATAAAATAATTAATAAAATTATTAAATTAATAATAAATAATTAATATAATTTAGAAGTGTGGGATACAAAGATCTTTATAAATTAAAATTAATAAAATTAAATATAATATAATATTAGATTTAATAAAATAGAGTTTCCAAGGAGGAGCTTAAAAAAATAAAAGAAATTATATATATTTTAATTATAATAAAATAAATTATTAATTAAAAAATTATAAATAAAAATAATAACAGCTTCAGAAGCAGTTAAAAATTATTAAAAAAATTAGATTAGAAGAGTTTATAATATTATTATTTATTTATTAAAAATATGAATAAAAATATAATACAGATACCAGATAGCAAGAAGCTATATATTATATAATAAAAAAAATTATTAGTACTAGTAAGTAAAATATATTAAAACTAGTTAAAATAATAGATTACTACAGATAAGCTAATAGTATTATTAGAATTATAAAAAACTTACTGACTATCTGAACTATTTAATTAGTTTATAAAAGTTAATAATAAACTAGTTTTAAAAAATAAATATTCTGATATAATTTAGAACAAGTTCAACTTTTTAAATAAAGAGTATAGTATTTAACTAGGAAATCTTAAATTTAGTAAGAAGAAATTTAATAAAATATTTGATATTTTAAAAAATCTTTATTAGAAATTAGTAAATTATATTTAATATACCAGGATAAAGATAAAGAAAACTAAGAGAATAATAAAGATAATATTTCTTATTAATTAAATTATATTATAAAAGAATTTAAGAAGAATCCAGTATGATTTTATCTAGAATTTAAAAAAATTATATAATATTATCTATATTAAAATTTAAAATATTAGAAGTTGTAAAATAAAGACTGGAAATTATATTTATAAAAATATTTTTTATTATCCAGAATTTTATTTAATATATAAATAAGATAATACAGATTATTACTATTATTTATTTAAAGTTAGTTGAAAAGTGGAAGTAGTTGAAATAAATTTATAATATAATTATAAAAAATATTTATATAAATATTTTAAAGAAAATAAGAGATATTAAAAATATAATGAACTTTCTTAAATTATATATTATATAAATATATATTTTATATATTATAATTAAAAATATATCATGAGTTACTGATTACAGGTATTAAAAATAATAAATACTAAGAAAAATTATTACCTGTATTTTAATTATAATTATTTATATATAAAATATAAATAATATCTATATTACAATACTATGTATTAGATAATGTGTTTTAATAATTAATATATAATATATTATATAATAAAAATAAAAAACTTAAGATTCTTACAGAAATATATAAAACTACTGGAATCTAATTAGTTAAACTAATAATTAATAATTATTAAGTTAGAAAAATACTTAAAAATCTAAATAACTATACTAGATTAATCAGTTTAAATACTAGTAGATTCTAGTATAACCAAAAGTTTTATAAATCTGTAATTTATATAATAACTAGAAATACTTAGAAAATAGAAAAAAAATCAGAATTAATTACAGGATTGAATAGAGAGAATCTGGAGATTCTTATATTAATAATTAAATTAAAAATTATATTTATGGCTGTAATAAATTACTATAAATATATAGATTTTAATATAATATTATTAGAATAATATAATATTATAATAAAGATTTTATAGTTCAGGAATTATAACCTACAGATTAATTAAAAAATTAAGAGTCTTTAATTTATAAATTATAATTATTTAAAATAATATTAGTAAGAATTAAATATAGAATTTAGATTTATATAATTTACCAGCCAGCATGAGACTAAAGTAAAAATTAAGTAATTTATAAAAAAATTAAAAATATTATAAAAGCCTAATATGCCAGGCACTGAAGGAAATTTAAAGAAAAATAATATTTTAAGTATAATTATATAAGTAATAATAATAACTAAGTTATTATAATAAGATTAGCTTAAAAAATTATTAGAATAAATATTAGTAATAATAAAAAAATACTAAGAATATAGTATCAAGGATACTGACTCAGAAACTAAAATATAAGAATAAAAATTTAAGATTAATAATATAAAATAATAAAAAATTTAAATATAAGAATTTAAATCTAGTAATACAGGTTAAGAAATTTTAAATAAATAAATATCAGTATATTAATATAAAATTATAAGATTTATAAAAATTTCTAGTCATGACTAGGAGCAATCTATATATTTTATTATAATATAAAAGATTTAAGAATTTATTTAAATAGCTGGAATAATCTGAATTATCTTAATATAAAAAGTATAATTATATTATCTTTATTAAAAAAAGTTATTAATATATAAAAAGATTTACTCAATATTTGAAAAGAAATCACAGATACTATAAAAATATATTAATAATTAATTAATAAAAAATAATATTAGATTATTAAAGTCACCCGCAGGACATAGAGTTTTATTTATATTAAAAAAGAATAGTAGTTTATAATTATATATGAATTACTGACCACTTAATATAATTATAATTAAGAATTAATATTTTTTATTTTTAATCTTAGAAATCTAAGATAAGATACAAGAAATAAAATAGTTTACTAAATTTAATATCATTGATGTATATTATTATATATATATTACAGAGAATAAAAAATAGAAAATTATATTTTAAATAAATTATAGATACTTTAAATATTTAATTATATTATTTAGATTAATTAATATACCCGTGTTCTTTTAATAATATATTAATAAAATATTTAGAAAATATTTTAATAGATTTATAATTATTTATCTAAATAATATCTTAATCTTCTTGAAGAATAAGAAAGAATATATTAAATATATAAAACTTATATTATTTAAGTTATGTTTTTATTATTTATAATATAAACTAAAAAAATATAAATTCTATATTTAGGAAACAGAGTTTTTAAGATATTAGATATTTATAAAAAAAATTTATTTTAAATAAATTAAAGTATAAGCTATTAAGGACTGGTCTTAATTTAAAAATCTGAAAAATTTCAGCAGTTTATTAAATTAATTAATTATTACTAATAATTTGTAGACGGATATGCTATTTATATAATATTATTATTTAAATTTATAAAAAAAATATAAAAGTTTAATTAGAAAAAACTGCAGCAGTATATATTTAAAAATATTAAATATTAAGTTATTATATTATTAGTGTTAGTATAGTATAATTTAAAAAAATTATATTATTAATATATATATAATACAGCCAGGAGATAATAAAAAATCTAGATTAATTATATTTTATTTAAGAAAATTAATTCAGATAGAATTTAATTATAATATTTATAATAAAGAATTACTAGCTATAGTAGTAGCATTTAAGTAATAAAAAATTTATTTTAAAGATATAATATATAATATTATTATAAAAATAAACTATAAGAACTTGACTTATTTTATAATAATTAAAAAATTAACTAAAAAGCAGGTAAGATAAATAAAAAATTTATTATAATATAATTTCTGTATTATATATTACAAAAGAATAAAGAATAAATATATAAATATACTAAGTTATAAATTAAATTATAAAATAAAGAAAAAAGTTATTAAGCTAACTATTCTAAAATAAAATAAAAATAGATTAATTAATTATAATAAAACTAATCTCGCGGCAATACTAGAAATAGATAATAATTTAATTAAATAACTAGTTAATGCTATTAAAGATAATAAGATATTCTAATAAAAAATAAATAAAGACTTACCAGAAAAGATTACTATTTATAAAAAAGGATTACTTTATTTTTATAAATTAATCTTTATATTAATTATTATAAGAATAGAAATTATAGCCATATATTATAATAAATTATTTAAAAAATATTTAAAAGTTAGAAAGACCATAAAATTAATTATTAAAAATTATTATATTCTGAACCTCAGATAAAAAGTATATAATTTTATTAAATAATATAAAATATATATTAGGAACAAGCCTGTAAGATATTAATTTTATAAATAAATATAAGTATAGAAGATATTATAATAATTATAAAAATAAATAATAATTAATTTTATTAATCTTTTATTTAAATTAAAATAATATAATATTATTATAATTATCACTGATCGCCTCACTAAATATATTTATTTTATACTAAGTAAAACAATAATAATAATAATATAGATAGTAGAATTATTTTTAAAAAATATTATTATAAATTACAGGATATTAAAGTATATTATATTAAATAAAAATAAATTATTTTTTTTAAAGTTCTGGAGATTACTCTCAGATCTTATAAAAATTAAAAAATAAATAATAATAATTTATTACCCGCAGATAAATAGGTAAATAGAAAAAATTAACTAGATAATTAAATAATATTTAAAATATTATATTAATTATTAATAAGATGATTAGACAGATCTATTATTTATAATATAATTTTTATATAATAATATTAATTACTTGACAATCAAAATCTTACTATTTTATATTAATTATGATTATTATTTAAAATTCTTAAAAATATTATTAAGAAGATAACCAGTTGCTAATATAATTAAAAATATTATTATATTTATAGAATATATATATATATTCAGTTATTCCGGGATATTAAATTCATGAATTTATAAAATAAGATTTATTATAATTATCAATACAGGAAGGAACCAGATCTAAAAAGAAATAAAAAAAATTTCTATTCTAAAAAATATTAAAATAAAATAATTAAATTAGAAATTTAATTATTACAAGCTGGGATCATTTATCATTAAAAAAAAGAAAAAACTAGTTAATCATAAACTAAAGTTATTAAAATTAATAAATAAAATTTATTTAATATTTTATAT
Source organism: Aspergillus sp. AS01 (assembly GCA_036986335.1). Classification (NCBI taxonomy): domain Eukaryota; kingdom Fungi; phylum Ascomycota; class Eurotiomycetes; order Eurotiales; family Aspergillaceae; genus Aspergillus; species Aspergillus sp. AS01. Next base: position 7,562 of record BTWD01000156.1, on the reverse strand, counting down.
CTTGTTATTAGAACCCGTATTAAAGAATATTAAAATTATAGAAAATATAGAAATCAACAATGATACTGAATAAAAATATAAAATTAAAAAAATTTTAGATTATAAGAAGATCAGCAGTGAATTATATTATTTAATAAAATAAGAAGGTTATAATACCTTAGAAAATATATAGAAATTTATTAAGAATTTAACAGATTATTATTAATTTATAAAATAATATTATTAGTAGATGGATTAAAGTTTATCCAGAAGAAAAAAAAACCAATTAATTAAATTATATTAGAATTATTTAATATAATAATAAATTAAATAATATTATACTTATTAGTTAGGTGCTCCAGCTTCTGGAAATTCTTAGTATTTAAAAAATTCTTTATATTTATTTATTTTAATATATTTAAGTTATAATCTAGTATCCATTTATTATAATTTTTTAAGAACTGCTGTTATTTAAATAAATAAATTATTTTAATAAAGATATAAGCTTACTTAGCTAAGACTTTAATAAATTTATTTTATACTTTTAATTAATTTTACTTTAACTTATTCTACTCTCTATTGTTATAAAATTATTTCTTATATTTTTAACTGTAATAAGTATAAACAGTATAATTTCAACTTTTTGAATCTATAATACAAGGAATATTTTTCAGAAAGTAATATTTATAAAAATTTTTAATAATATGACTGTTCTCATGAATCTTATTAGACTAATAAATATATTTTTTTATTTAATTATAATTAATATAATAGTAAGACATGTTAATCTATTTTTTTTAAAAAAAAGAAAACTGAGAGATCCAGCTAATATATACAGAAAGATATATATTTTTATGTTTCTTAAAAATAAAAAATCTTAAAAGAGAAAGAGTAATATTATAAATTTTTATTAATTAAACTATTAAAAAAGCAGATTTATTAGATAGAAAGTACTAATAAAAACAGTACTCAGATAATTAGTAATTTTTATTATGTAAAATCTTGATTTAAGCAAACAATGCCTGGAATAATCTTATATTATATAATTATTTATTATTAAATCTACTACTGAGAATATATTCAGAATATACTAGAATTCTAGATTATATTTAGATCAGCTATTACTTTACTCTAGATAATATATGATATAGTATATAATAGAATATATAAGAATACTCTTTTATATATTTAATTAGTTCTGTTTTTTATGCTTAATAATATTATTTTTAAATAATTATATATTTAGAAGCTTAGCTACAGAAACACTTGTCTGTATTTACTTATAAATAGTTATATAGTATTATTTAATCTTACTTTTCTTTTTTTATTTAAGACTTGTTATTCTTAGATAATTATCAGTCTGATACCCCTCGACCCAGTTCAATGGTACGTATACCAGTGAAGCTAAGCTAACAGGGACAGGGAAGCGATCCTAAGATTTGACACTGAAGTAATATTCTGGCTTTTATAATATATATTAATAATAATTATAATTAAAAATATAATAATTGTTTTTATACTAGCTATAAAGAATATAAATTTTATTAATTAAAATATATATTTTATAGAACTAATATAGCCTACTTCTGGTTTTACAGCTAATATTTTATTTATATATAATATAAAAATATCTAGTAATCAGGATTTATAAAATATTAAATAGTTTTTTTAATCTTTATAATATAATTTCTGTTATTTTCTTTTATTTTTAAATAATAAAAATTGTCTCCCGGCTATAAAATCTTTATATAATTATAAATAATATAGATTTGCAGCAGGTTTCTAAAGATTATTTTTATTAATATATATTTTTATTTTATTAGAATCTTTATAATCTGATTTTAAGTTTATAAAATAAATAATATTTCTAGATAATATTTACAGGGTTTCTTTTATAAATAAAATTATTTTTATAAATAATTAAATTATCTTGTATAATTATAAAAATTTTTTAATTTTTTTTATAAATATTTTAGATTTTTTTAATTCTTACAGAGATATTTAAATTTTTTTTAAGATTTTTTATAAGAATCTAGTCTAATTATTTATAGATATTTTGTGGATATAATATAAAAAAATATCTTTTTAAGACTTACAAGAAATTATTATATATAAATTTTATAAATAATAAGAGATCTGCCCAGTTATTTTATTTAAAATTTATATAATTTTATAAGTATTATTTAAGAATACTGTTTAAATATTCTGTTTAACTATTTATTTATAAATAATAAACTATATTTTTTTCTTATTTTATTATAAAAATATAAATAAAGTCTGATTAAAATTTTTTTATAAATATATTATCTTAACTAATAATAATCTTTTTAGATATTCTATATATTTAAAAAAATTTTTATAGAAAGATTTTTACAAGATTCTTTCTTATAAAATTTTTCTGTAAGAAAATAAAGTAGATTATCTTATTATATTTATTTATTATTATTAAAATATTATTAAAGATTTTTTATAAGTTCCTTATAATACTAGTACTTATAAATAAGTTAATAATAAAATTTATTTTAACTTCTTATAATTTTATAAATATTAAAAATAGTTTTAGTAAGCTCTGCTGTTTTTCATAAATTATTTTTAATAAATTTTATAAATTTTATAATAATTTTATATAAAATTTCTAATTTTTATTTACCAGAATTTTTATAAAACTAGGATTATTATTTTTCTACTTATAAAATATTCTATAATAAAATTATTATATAATTTTTATAAATATCTATAATTTTAATTTCTGTTTATTAGGAATATATAATCTTTTAAATTTTAGAAAAGATTATTATAATTCTTTTATTTAATAAATTTATTTATTTTTTTACCCCTCGTCGTGAATCTGAAGTTTATAGAATTTTTTACTTTTTTGTAAATTTTCCAATTTTACTTGTTTTAGGTTAATATCTATAATATTTTTTTAAATAATTTTATAAATAGATTTTTATAATATAATATTTCTATAAAAATAATTTTTTTATTATTTCTTTCTTTACAAGCTATTTTTGGATTAGAATATTTTTGTGAATTAAGACTTATCTAATCATTATAAGTTTTTTTTATAATATATTTTTAATTAGTTAGAGAGCTGTCATAGTATTATTTTTTTTAATATTTTATAATTTTCTGTAAATATCTCTTTCTTATAATCTGGATATTATACTAGAAAATTTTATAAGGTTTTAGATCTTTGGATAATATATAATATAAAATCTAAATATTATAAAATATTATATTTATTATATTTATTATATTTATTATATTTATTATATTTATTTTTATAATAGCTTCTTACTAGTTATAAAATATTTTAGAATTTTATAATTTATTATAATTTTTATTATAAGATCTGCTTCTTCTAATTAGTATTATTATTTCTTAAAAAACTTAACTATCGCGAGTAGCTCCTGGTCTGGAATTCTGTAATTTTATTTTATTATAATTATTTTTTATAAGTAGAATATAACTTGTATTTACTGGCTATTTTTATCTTTCTGTAATAATATTTTATTAATTATAAAAATTAATATATTAGTTTTGATATATACTTATTCTTTTTTCTAGAAATAAATAATAATAATATTCTTTATAAATATATCTTTTAATATAATAAAGTTCTTATAAATCTTTAATATTAAAAAGTCTGGATCTGGCTTTTTCTTTTTTTATAAAATTTTTTAATCAGGTTTATAAGTAGGCTAGATATTTATAAATATCTTTATATAAATTGGCAGTACTAGTTTATAAAATCTATTAATTATAAAATATTTTTTTATATTCTGTAGCTCTGGCTACTTATAAATTATTTTAATTTATTTTAATTTGTTTTAATTTTATCTGTATATTTTTATAATTAATAATAAAATCTACAAAATTAATTTCTGATTTTATAAAGTAATATTTATTTTATTTTATATATAATCTTATTCTTTTAAAAAATTTATAATATTTTATAAACCTGTTTCTTGTATATCTTTAAATTTTATAAATATATTATAATATTATTTAAATAAATAATAATAAAGTAGTCTAGGTATTTTATAAATAATAAATTTATAAAATCTCAAAATTTTACAGAAATATTAGTCAGTCTAAAAAATATAATTATATAAATAATTTATATTTTATATAGAATACTGTTTTCTATCTATAATTCTTTATAGTTTATATTTTATAATAGATTTTATAAAAATCAAGCTGAGTGAATTATAATATTTTTATAAAATATTTAATATATTTATTAATTTATAATAGTAGATACTTATTCTTGGTAATTTATTTATTTAATTATAAAAATTAATATATATTTACAGATTTCTGTTTTTCTTCTTTATAAATGAAACTAGAATATTTATGAATAATTTTAAATTTCAAATTTAAATTTTTTATAAAATATTTTTATAAATATTTTTACAGGGTCCTTCATTCTATGAAAAATATTCTATAAATTAATTTTATTTTAAATTAATATTTTTATAAGCTTGATCTCCAGGTTAATTTCTAATTATAAAAATAAATATAATATAATTTTTTTTATAAATATTTTATTAAATTTTTATAATTAATTAAATAATCTCTTTTTCTGGTCTTTGCAGGCTTTCTGGATTATTATAATATATATTTATTTTATATCTTTTTTTATAAGAAATTTTTTTATAAATATATAATATATTTAGATTATCTGGATCTCACAGAACTTTAAATAATAATAATTAAATTTTATAATAAATCTTATAATATAAATCTAAAATATTTCTAATATAAGTTTTTCTGTATCTAATATTCTAATTATAATATTTTAATAATTTTTATAGTTGCTCTTTATAATCTTAAAAAATTATTATAAAAATAATTATTTCTTTTAAGTGAATACTACTTTTATCTAAGAATTTTATAAATATTTTTATAAAGACTAGTTTTATTCTATAATTCTTATAAATATTATAAAAATTAGATTTATTTCTACTCCTGTATTTACCAATATTTTTATTTTATAAAATATATTAAAATTATTTCTTATAAAAAGTTTTCTGTATATTTATAATAAATATACAGAAATTATATTTTAAATAATATTTTTTCTAATGCTTTCTACTCCATGCAAGTAATTAATTATTTTTTTATAATTAATTTTTAAATATAATAGTCTGCTGTGAAGTAGCCTTGTTTTCTATAATAAAAATATATTATTAATTTTAAAATTATTATAGATTTACTAGCTGATGCTTATAAGATAATATTAATATTTTTTTATAAATAATTAAATTTCTTATTCTGTTAGAATAAATTTAATTATATTCTTATAAAGAATATTACTAAGTTTAATTTATTTATAAAGAATTCTAGTTATTTATAAATCTTATATTTAATTATTATAAGAAAAGATTTAAAAAATAAATATAATTATACTGTATCTAGTTCCTGGGCTTTATAATTAAGTTTTATTTTTATTTTTTTTATTATTAGAAATATATAAAGTCTTTTTTTATAAAAAATAATTTTAAGAATTTATAACCAGGTTTCCTGTCTCCTGTTATTTAGATTTTTTAATTAAATTTTTAAAAATTTATAAAAACTCTTTTATTTATAATTATAATAAATAATTATAATTTTTTCTTTCTAGAAATTACTAAGAATATAATCTAGATAAATTATTATAATATATATTTTTTATTTTTTATTTTAGTTATTTATCTCCGCGGTTGATTCCTGCTGAGTAATAAATAATTAATAAATAATATAGTTATAAATACTATAATATTTACTGTTCTGTAAGAATTAAATATTAATATTTAAGTATTTAAAACTCACAGTAAAATTATTAAAATTATTTAAATTTTTATAAATTCTTTTTAATCTTATAATAATTCCCAGTCTTAATTCTAGATTTATAATTTATTTAAGTAGATTAAATTATACATAAAGTTTATTTAGAAAAATCTATATTTTTCTAGATTTTTTTTATAATTATTTTTATAGTAATCTTGTGGATTAAAAAGTCAGAGAATTTAAGAAAATTTTTATAAATATAATTTTTAATATTTTATATAAAAATAGTTTAATAAATTAGCTTACAAGGTTTAAGTAATAAGATTATAAAAATATATATAATAAAATAATATAAAAAGTATATTTTATTCATGAATATAGAATATAGAGTTAATTTCTTTAGTATATAATTATTAATTATTTTATCTTTATTTATAAATAGTAGGATATTTACAGGTAGTCTGTAGGTCACATGGCAAGTACTAATCAAGTCTCACGATAGGACTATTATCAGTATGGATATTCCTCACAATACTTAATATCACGAGGGTTATAAGGATTTGGATCCTTACATTAGTCCAGGTATTTTTTTTAAAATTATAATGTTTTTTAAATCAGTCTAGTAAGATTATTTATAATCAATATATTTATATAAATCTGATTACAATTTAATCTTGTATTACTTTTTATTATAGTCTCTAATATAATATAAATATATTAAATAATTTTTAAAGGTATATAAATAAAATTAATATATTTAAAGTAGTAATAACAGTTATATTAAAAATGTTTATAATATAAATTATATAATATAAATTATATAATTCTATTCTCAGAGCAAGGCTTCTTAGAAATATTTAATTTTATAAAATGTTATTTATATTCTAAGAGTCCTGGAAGATAATAATTGAAAAATTTAAATTAGAATATTCTTAAATTATTATAAATTTATTTTATTAATAAAATCTAGTCTTTGATATTTAAATTATCTTATTATAAATTTTTCTTAAGCTGCTTTACTATCTCAGAAGAAAAAGAAAATAAAATAAAATAAAGATATTATAAACTAGAATTATATATTAATAATTAATGATTTAATAAAATAAATAAAATTATTATAAGATAAAAAAACTAGACTATATTATTATATAAGTCTTTCCTATTCTATAATTATACTAGTAAAGAGGTTAATATTTCTGCTCTAAAATACTTTAATAATAGTAATTTTAATAGATAATATCATTAGAAAATCCTGGTTAATAAGATTTTGTATCTTTTACAAAATTATAAAATTAAAAATATTTTTTAAAAGAGATTTAGTATATTTATAAGATATATATTAAATTTTTATTTTATATAAGTAATATAGATAGAAAGAATAACAGAAATAATAAAAATTAATATAAAAATAATTATATAGATTAGAATTTGAATTAGGAGAATTAAAAAGTAAGAAAAAATAATATTATTGATTATTATTTATATTTATTAAAAGACCTGCCTGGCTCCCAGAGTTATTAATAATAATGTTTTTATAATATTTTCTAGATATAATAAATATTTTATTATAAAATAATCTAGAAGCAGGATTATTAGGTGTAAAATATATCTAATAAATAACTTAATCTAAAAAGTCTTTAGCTTAAGTATTAGCTTAATCTTTATATACTGTATAATTTATTCATAATAAATTATAAATTTATAAATTTAAGTAATAATGGAGTTAGAGTTACTAATTTTAAAAATAAACTATTATATTTTTTAAAATAGCAGGTAATAGTATCTAATAATTATAATAATATATAAAA
>BTWD01000155.1:0-30883 GCA_036986335.1 Aspergillus sp. AS01 | reverse complement strand
GCGAGTTGCCGTGGCTTCTCCAGAATATTGACATCGCCACCGCTCTCGCGGCGATCTTAGTTGGGGTGCTCTTGGGCGCCAACATTGTCCTTCTACTCGTCTCCGCCCATGGCTGGGCCGACGTCCAGCAACGTGCGGCGAAGCTCGCCGTCCTGAACCTATTGCCGCTCGGTACGGGCCTGACCTTTGGCCTCCCGGCCCATCTGCTCGGAATCAGCCGCTCTACCGTTGCGTGGTCGCATCGCTGGTTTGCGCGGGTGATGTCCGCCCATTCCCTGCTTCATGGAGCCATTGCCATCGCCAGAGCGGATAACCCGATCCCCTCGATGAGGCATGACTGGGTTGCCTTGCTGGTCAGTCACCACACCGCCCCTACATGATGATGACTGTGACCCGAGAGCGATACCAGTAACCAGGGTTAGGCAGCTGCTGCCATTTTGATGATGATCCCTGTGACCTTGCATGTGGTCGTCCGACGGCACTGTCAGGTCGCCATGAGAATCCACTACCTTCTGGCGGTCACGGCAATGGTGGCCCTGGCGTATCATACGTGGGACCAAGGATCAGAATCCCGCTGGCAAGTGATTGGTGCTGGGGCCCTATGGATCTTGCTGAGTTTCGTTGCCGTCTCTCATGCAGTTTTCGTCCAACAACGCTGGAGTGCTGGACGGCCCGCCGTAACCATACGTCCCTTTCATGATCTGCTTCGCATGGACATTACAGTGTCCCCCCATTGGCACATCCGGCCGGGGCAGTACGTATACCTCTGGTTGCCTCACGCGGGATTTCGCTCGTGCTTCCAACTCCAGCCTTTCTATGTCGCCTACTGGGATGACCCGCCTGAATCGCGCATCCTGTACGTTCTGACCCGAACGCAAGCCTCAAGCCTCAGCACACAACTCTATCTCCGCGAATGGCTACACCAGCGTCGACAGCCCGCACTGTTGCTGGGACCATGCGGCCGATCGATCGACTTCTCTCTATTTGGGACGATTGTGTTCATCGTAGAGGACATTGGTATTTTGCGAATGCTTCCCTATATCCGCATGCTTGTCCAGGATAGCGAGCAACGGCGGGCCATGGTACGCAAGTTGAAAATCGTGTGGCAGATGCAAGACTTTGGTATGACCGTCTCTCCATGCACTGTCCGAATCCGCAGAGATCCTAACGAATCCTAGACCACCAATACTGGCTGGGCGATTGGATGCAGGACCTTCTGGATCTCGACCGCGGTGAATTCAAGGTATGTGACAAACACTCTGCGTGCCATTAATAGTGTTGCCGTGACTCCGATAGATTCTTGAATTTCGTCTGTATTACCTTACAAAGGGGCCATCCGTTAACCCCGGTGAGGGGTTCGGAGAGCGAATCAAACTGTGTCAAGGGCCACTGATGGCCAGAGAAATCGTCCAAGGCCACCTGAGCAAGCGCCGTGGAAAGCTAGCTGTCGGTGGTAGGTTTAATTCCCACCCGATCAATTCACCATCAACCTACAACCAATGAGACGGGCGGAATTATGGCAGGCCGTGTCGGACATGCACCTCAAGACTAATGATTGTCTACCATAGTTTGTGCCCGCCAGTCGATGCGCCAACAAGTCCGTGATGTTGTTCAGCCTCGGACGGGACCGGATATCAAACTCTTTGACTTCGACCCGAGGCAGGTCATGCCCGGGAGGCTCCTTGTCGCAAAAAGGACATTGCAACCGCTCCGGGCCCAAGTGACTTTCAGCAGTGGGTTGCCTCTCTCATACTTGAAAGTTACTGAGAATAACGTGAGTTCCAGCATGCCTAGGACACAACGATTCTCCTTACGCGCAGCCGATCCCATGTGGCAGTGGCATCCATCGCTGCTTCTCGTCTTCCCCATACAGTCCAATTCCTACACGCCCAACACAGACCGGACGGATTTCCAATTACCTCGTTTATTGGTTGGTGAAAGGTCCACTCGCTTGCGGGGCCGCACCCCCTTTCCTCAGTAAGCCTTTGATGCTGGCACATCTGTTGTGCCGCCGCGAACAGATCCCCCATACCCTGTGGGGTCCTGCCAATGCTTAACATCACCGGCCGAAGAGCTACAACCGCTACAGTGCTCACACCGTGGTCACTTAACCCTACTCTGTTGCGGTAAGCTGTTGCATATGAGACTGCACGGGCAGTCTTCGGTGGTCATTGAGCAGCTTTGGATCATGTGATGACTAATGTACAAGGGAACCCAACCGGAGCCGTGCCCATTCGCTGTCGGTATATGCTACGCTGGAGCCTAGCGAGCATATACAACTTCTTTCCCCTGTGTTGGGTTGCCTCGAATACTCCATGCACTCAACCCGTATTGTCGCAATCATGAGAACGATCCGTTATGTTGAAGGTGCGGCCCGGGACCGACGACATCGCCGTCGGAGCAGCCCCTCCCCATTTTTTAGATCCGTCGGTTGGTGATTGTGCCTTTTACCGCATCGAGCAGGACCCGAATTTTGAGGTCTCTTGGATGCCTGCTGTGCTGTCGACTAGAATCGGAGTTATCCTACGTCTACGAGGACCTGGCGGCTGTTTGTTATTGTCTTCTTCTTATGAGGACCCAATTTCCTGACCTGGAATGGGCCCAGCATCCTATCTCCGCATACGCATTCCAAGGATGCCTTTCGACACGCCTCTGTCATGCTGCTGGCCCCCATTGATTGGTTAGTAATGCACCTTACGGTCGTCCGTAAACACACGTCGAAATCAGTCACCGTCTCTCCGTTATTCCTCTCGCGCGTGAAGTGCGCCCTCGTCAGCCTCAGACATTATCGCAAACAGATCTGGGAAGTCATACGTCCATACATGCGGACCATCGATCACGCGGATCATGGATGTTCAATGTTGATGTGGCCAAGAGGCCAGCAGGACCCCGATACCCTCGGCAGATTCCTAGTGTTTCCCGGGATAAATCTAATGGATGCTAGAAAAATCTTGGACTCAGAACGTTTTGTTGAAAACATCTCTGGCGGGTCTTGATATGGAGAGCATGCTGGCTTCTTCCTTAGCATGTGATAAGAGGTTGGAGGACCAGATTGAGATAGCCTGTATTGTTTTATGGGTTCTTTGTTTCCTGGCTCTAAGGTATGTCTTTCGCTTCCATACACAAACCCATCCGTCTACCGATGGACCGAGAACCCAACTCAGGAAATCCAGCCCCAATTATTCTGGGTTATGGTCAGGCAAATTAAGACCTGACTGCGCCTAGTTTGACCAGTCCCTAGTCGGTCACCGTTGAGTGCCACAAGGATCGGCGAAGTTACACTCGGGCCCTGGTCTGCCCATGCCTAGAACCGTGGCCTTAATTTAACTTCGGGCTTGCGTTGGGTGGACCGTTTTGCGCAGGGCTGGAGCGTGGTGTCACCTTGCTTTTAAGTCAACAAGATAGCCAGCCTTTACAAAGCATCATGTGCGTTCTAGGCTGGGGCCTCTCGTCTTCGCGGTATCCACACATCTCACAGAAATCTCGTTCTCCTATCATCATTTGTACTGTATCCTCCGACAACAATGAAAACCCGCCTACCACGACTGAACGAATTCAGGGGAGTACTCGCATCAGCTGAGAAAACGCCGTATTCCGGGACCCGGTCGAATGCCGCACACTTCATAGAATCAGCTCCGCCAGACGACAGGAAACTGAACTTCCAGGCAGTCTCCGTTGAGGCCATTTTAACCCATAAAAACGTCGCAAGCGATAGAGATGCAATGTCGGAGGTTGACAGTGTGGTCACAAACGAGCTTCCTGAGCACCTCAATAACGTGTCTGATACGTCTCCGAACGCTCTCACGATATTGATCTGCGAGTATGTCCCGTTCCATGACGTCCCAAGCCCGGTTGTCATTCACCCTCGAACAGTGCTGATCTGTATCTTCAAGTCTTGAACACAGAGTCCGGTGAGCTTATATCAGTTGCGATACCAGGAAAACATTTTGCTCGCGATGCCCACGTTCGATGGCCAGGTCACTATGGCGACGACGTTGTAGGCATTTAGTGTCGTATATATAATTTGACCTCGCGCCAAAGAGTACATCGCGAGTGTTTTTTTTGTCTTTCCTAAAACAGTACGACTAAGCGTGCAGTGGGTTCACGACGCGGACTCAGTATAGCTGACTCAGCAAGCGATCGGCCTGGCGGTGATTTGCCCGGCGGACGCAAACAGCCAGACAGACGTATGGCCATGACGCCAAGTAACGTGGCCACGCGTTTGCAGACATTAAGTTTCCTGTATATCTCCCAACTAGCTGCACATGTTTCATCATTATATACCTTGTTACATAAGGGAAGCCTGCGAACTGCCTATAGAAAGGTCCGGCATTTTCAACCAAATGTTAAAAAAACCGAAACAAAAAAGCCCCTTCCCCTGCGTAGCGGCTATGACCCAGCAGATCCAGCATGTTAATCCAGGTTACGCCGTGCGTGTTGGCGCCGACACACAATACTCTAGGCTTTACACCATGTCCGGTGGACGACATACTGGCTCGGGACGTTTAACAGACGCCTCGGGTACACAGTCCAGAAGCCGGTTTGTGCTCCGACCGCGAGCGCGCGTGGCCTCCTGCGGTGGCACACCGTCCGGATGGTAGTGATAGCGCAGCCGATCCAGGGCGCTCCGGAAGTCATCCAAGATGATGGTGTCGCTCAGGCATTTGAAAACAAACGCCAACTACAGCAGGGTCAGCATGCTGATCTTCTCCTCGTCAGTGGCGGCCACTCACCTTCCAGAACGGCTCCATCCCCGGGGGGTAGCCTAGGCGATTCTCGACCCGGATCACACACATGTCCACCACGGCAAACAAGATGGAAATCACCATGAAAAGGAGCATGACGCCAAAACGTGGGCTAATGCCGATCAGCTGCATCAGCGAGCACCCATAACCCCGCTGAATGATGTACAGGAGAAAGCAAGTGGTGAAGATCCACCAAGGGTCCCTAGATTCAGATCAGCAATGCCGAGCTTGGAAAGAATTGCGCTGAGACACCGCACCGGAACAGCGGCTCGAGTGGCCGAGTGGTGGTATATAAGGCCTGGCCCCGATTGAAAAAGGCAAAGTTGGCATAACTTTCCATGACCCAGTAGGGCTGGGCCGCCAGCAGGGTGATCAGATACAGTCGCGTGCCCCAAGGGGTGAAGAATCCGCGAATTTTCATCCATGCGATCACGTTGTGGAGGGTGTGCGAAATCGTGAGGCCGACTGCCGTAACTGAAAGATACCAGCCCTGGGCAGGCGCATGGAGAAAGATGAACGTTCCGTGCCCGAGGGCCAGGGCAAGCTAAGCGTCCGCATCAGCAGGGGATAGCGCCCCTTCCGCCCAAAGACAAAGCGCAACCTACCTCTGCCACGATGAGTTTGTGCAGGAGCACCCCCTTTTTCAAGTTGGCCGTGGTGATAGCAATCATGACAACATGGGAACCCACGAGGAGTCCTTGTCCCCACGCCTCCATGACAAGCATGTCCGGGTCTCTGGGACGATGGCCAGCACTCAGCGTCATGATTCCGCTCTCATCTAGCTTTATGAACGGAGAGTTGAAGGAGGTCCCTACATCGAAGATGAGACGGCGATTAAATCATCGGGTGTGATTGAGCAAAGCGTTCGCCGCCCGGCATCGTCAACTGCCGTGGGCGATGGAGAGTAGGAAGGAAGCCGGCGACTGTGACTGTAACCAGCAAACGATCGACATAAAACTAACCAGGCCTTTAGCTAGACCAACGCTATCTCGAAAACTTAGACATTTATCGGAGGTCCAGCCGCGCCCTGCATACGGGCCTCTTTTACTGCTCCGGACGGGGACTTTGGTTGCTGTAATCCGTAAAGTATCGATAATCCGGTACTACCGTTGATGGAACAGGCCCAGACTACTCGATCCTCCAATTTCCCTTCCTCACCTGCTAAATGTCGGCCTGAAAGGACCGCAGCGGAAACAAGAAATACACTTTCCGTCTATTGACTTTTAGCGGAATATGAGATAAAGAACGGGAGGAAAGGGCACAACGAGCACTATGCCATTGATATGGTTTGACAATACGATAGGACAGCATTTTGCTTGCGTTTCCAGCGCTGATTGGCCTTAGTACCGGTTTCTTTGCCTGCCAACGACTCCGTCGCGCCTCTGAACACCCTATGAGTACCCTCGCTCCCAGTTTACTCTCGATCACCTCCTCACGCGACTCTTCGGCCGGTCTGGTCACCTTCCCGCGCGACTCCTCAGCGGACTGGCTAGGTATAAGAGACATGGAAGGTTCACTTGCCTTCCTCACACTTTTCATGCCCCGTTTTCCATCTCCTTTGGACATTGCTGAACCCTATCGTCCACTATGGATAGACTGCGAAGGATCCGGAAACGTCGCTCGAATAGCCCACGATCAAGACGTCAACAGCGGGCCCGTCGTAAAGATAACTTGTTCCTCAAGTCCTTCGGGTACTGTCAGGAGTGCGATGCACATATTTGCATCAAGATTCGGCTCAGGCACAATGGCCAGATCCAATTCTTTAACTCCAACGACCAGTGGCCCCCATCCCTGGAGGAGCTGGTGGATTCTTCTCCTCGTCATCGCGCTGGTAGCTCCGTACTGACCGAACCTGCAGGCTTCATACTATCCCAAGCCGAAACAGATTACGTGGGAAGAGTTGGCTGCTAGATAACCGTCAAAGGTTCATTTCCTTCTCCCAACCAACTGCATGACGAGGAATATGGAGAGAATCTAGGGGACTGTCGTAAGAAGGAGGACAATGAGCAAGAAAGCGATGCATAGACGAAAGTCCGAGGCTCAAGATACAATATCATTTTCTCCTTTACATGTGCCAACTCTCGATCTACTGCTATAATTCGGCTGTCGACTAGTCTGGCCGGCAGTCACCGTACAACGGCCGCCAGGAGATCACTGTGGTCACAGGAGGATGGCAATCAGAGGTGGACGGCAGGTAGGAGTGGACCATCGTCCAGGCTGGACCGCCGTCAGCAATGGACCGCCGTCAGGGAAGGATAGTCGTCAGGGAAGGTTAGTCGTCAGGTTGGGACCGCCGTCAAGGTTGAATGCACATGACGGCCGAGATGGGTTAGTGTCCACCATATATTGACAAGCCTGATGCTTCCTATTTCATTCTGTGTTGTGAGATGCCACTCATGGCGATGTAGACTTGCAAGCCTTTCATAGTTCCTCCGACAAAGCGCATTCGAGTCCGTTGCAGTCGATCCGTCGGGTTATTGATTCAACCAGGCTACAATGCTCCGTTCAAGGACACGTAGACGTTAGCACCTCTGGTGTGTACTCTTGAGTACTGCACAACCCCCGCGAGTCGATAAGGATAACAACTGGTTTAAACCTACCATCTCAACCCCTCTCTAGGCTGCTGTGTTTCATATCCGAAACTGGGATATACACGTGATCTAGGTTAACCCCGCCCCATGACTTCTACCTTGATTGAACACTCACACAATATATATATTCCTGCGAACCCATACACGATCACGGAAGCAAGAGAACCCTTTACATACAAGATGCTCCACGAGACTAAACAGAATTATCAACTGATTTTCTTCCTTAGATATGCCTGACGGACGACTCCATTGACTTCCAAAAGAGGCATCACCGACTTTCGACAGCTATCGCACCCCATCGCACCTCGTCACAACCATAGCACCATTTAGCACCCAGCCTGGCACGTTGTGAGCTTCTTTCGCATTCGATTCTAAGAATTATGGAACCTCATCGACGCTTCCCAGGGGTGTTTAAACACCAGATATTCTTTCGAGTCCGGAGACCCCAATGAAAGAATCCGGACCTATATACAATGGCCGCGGAACAACAGGTCATCCGCACACGCCACTCCAACAGCCTCAGGTTAATTCGCCAGAAACAGGCTCGCCGAAGGAACAGTCTCCGGAAGTCCTTCGAGTACTGTCGGGAATGCGATGCTGACATCTTTATGATGATACGGCTCAAGCGCAACGGGCAGATTCTGTTTTTCAACCCCTGCACGCAATAACCTCTATCACGAGATCAGCTTGTAAGTGTTGGTGGTCCATTGGTAGCAGCTTGCTGACCGACGTAGGCCTCGCACTACCCAACGCCGCGAGAGATAACATGGCACGAGATGGCTACCAAATACGCCGGTGGAGAGGGAGTGTCCGCTGGTAAGCCAACCGCAGAGTAGCAACAGGGAGACACGCATGGGGAGTGGCTACGGACATGACTCTCGTACCGGGCAGACTTCGTGGTCAAGATCTCTTGTTGGTTAATGAATGGGTCCTTGAGGTACCGGCACGAATAGAGGATCGTACTTTCAGCAACCGCCCAGCGGCCGCCGCTGTTCATGTGTAGGCTAGACGTAGCGCCGGTTGACTTTCCACGTCGTCCTCCCAGCTCCAGTGGCCTTTACTCACACCACACGCACCCGCTTAGAGTGACGTTCGTCAGGATTATACCGTAATCGTTTGCGTGCACCTGGCCGTCTGTCCAGCGGTCGACGTTCTAAGGTGCACAGATGAAAATCAATGATCAGGGCTCGCTGGAGCTCAGCGTTCCACAGGATGTTTTCCGGGCGAAGATCCCGGTGGACGACTCCGAAGCGACGGATCTCCTTCACTGACCGAGAAATCGCACGCTGGACAGTTCGATCCAGAGTAGTATGGCCCACACTCTCGCCACCCCAGCCCATCAGAAGCATATGACGGATCCTTCCCGCGCCGTGGAGGAAGTAGGTTAGGGCCAAGTTGATCGCCCCGAGAAAGACGGGAACGGCCGATCCTTGGACACGCTGGAGAACCTGGTAGACGTCTGCTTCCCGCGACACCTCCCCCCAGAGTTTCGCTGTTGTCCCCTTCCCGACAACAGTGTATCCGAAGGTGGCACACGTAATCTTAAACGGTGCGCCGGAGGACCCACAAGGGCCGATAGGGGTGCAGTTATGATCTAGATCCTGATCAAGCTGCATCTTGAGCCTCTTCATCAAGTCGGCTGCACCGATCGGATGGCGGTCCGGCCTTTCACCAAGCATATGCAGCTCCGTGTTGGGGCACTTCGGGTCAAGCGTGCCGCCTCGCTGTAGCCCGAGAAGACACCTTTGTGTGCAATATGGAGCATTGTGGGAGCGAGATTGCCCGCTTTGGTTCCCTTGGCGATCTGCTCGCGGTGCGGACCGTTGGGTTGGAGGGGACGATGTGACCTGGCTGAACCTCCGCTTCCGTCCTGCAGATGCGGTAGGGTCGGCCTCGGAATCCGAAGAACTTTCGTGGTGAGACAGATGGGAGGGTGGTGCGCAGCGAGCGGCCGCTCGTGTGGTCACTCGAGGGCCGGTGGTAATGGGAGACGATGATGTGAGATATTCGGAGGTCGACTGCTCAGGACTGGCGAATTCGGAGCTGGTATCTTCCACGTTCGGGTCCCGAGGTAAATCTACCACTACGATCTGGGAGCGATCGCTATCATAGCTCGTATGCCATTTCGGTAGGTTGCCCCTGGCGGCATTCCGCCACGCCTGATCACGAAGAAACGTGCGGAAACTCATCAGACAGAGGCAGAGCGTCCTCTTAATCCGAGTCCTGGGAATCACAGGCCCAGCATCCCCCGCCATCCCGTATATACCGGGATCACCTAGGTGGTAATAAAGGGTCGTCGGGTCGTCGTAGGGCACCCAGAGCTGCACGTCCACCAGACCGTTCGTCACATATGAATACTCCAGACCCTCTTGGATCATCACATGAAATTCTTGTACGATGGCTGATCCGACCAGCCGCTCGGCGTAATATGTCGATTTCTCTGGCTCCTCCGTCGGAACACGTTCGGGTTGGACCACTTCTCGCCAAAAATCCATCGGTCGGAGTCCCAACCGCAGGTTCGCAGCGGAGAGCTTGTGGGGGGGTTTGTACTCAACCGTGGTGAGCAAGGTACGCCGGTCACCGTCTCTTTGATAGATGCAAAATTGATCCGGCTTCGAAGGCTTTGTGGTTGATGGCTGGCTGGCATCGAATATATTATCGTCGTCCAACGCGTTGGGGTGATTATCGAACCATATTCCGTTGCCCAACCGGAACTCCTCGCAAGCCTCCGGTATTTTGCACAACTCCGCGATGATCTCGTGTACATGGTCTTCAACGGTGAGTCGCTCGTAGGTCTCAAGATCCTGTTCGCTGCTGATCGGTCGGCGCGCGAATCGTCGTCCAAGCCCCTCAAGCTCCACTAAAGACGCAAATAGCTGCGGTGCATCCTCTCCTACTGGTTGCAGGTAACGGCACACAGATTGGTAAATCTCCCGCTGTCTAGCCTCACAGTCAGTCCACGGAAGCAGTCGTATGGGACAGTGTTTTCCGATAGGGGCAGGAATTCTGCCTGTCGTGGAGCGAGACGGTGTTTGCGCTCGGAGTGGCCTCCAAAGGAGATCGTGGCAATGTTGGATGAACTCTGGGAAAGTCGTCGGTCGGTTGCGTTCCCTCTGTTGTCTCTCCCGTTCTTCTGCCTGCCGTCTCAGCTCAGCTTCCTTCCTTTGGCGTTCCTCTGCCCGCTTCCTTTCGTCTTCTGCCTTGAGGAAAAGCGCCTTATAGTCTGGAGAGCTGTTCCCACTCATATTTACCGTGAATAAGGGAAGAGAGAGATGGGAAACCCCATGGCGATGTTGTTGGTCAGGCTCCCTGTTATTGAAATGTCAGCTGGGGCGTGCTCGGTGAAAGTATTTTTCCGCAGTTGTAGAAATGGAGAGAGTCACGGGGCTCCTCGGGCAATTTGGAGCCGTACAACAGGAAGAACTAGATGAGCAAGAGCACTGAGGTCAACGGGTACATAGAGGATATAGAGGGCTTGGGGTGCCCTGGGCGAACACTCTGCATGGAGCCATGCCCTCGATTTATGCAGACACAAGAGTAAGTAAGTCGGTCTTCCTAACCACTCCTACCGGTTATAAGCGGTGGGACGGTTCCCGCATAGCCATCGACATGATAGGCTGGGACGGCAAATGAATAACTCCGAACTCCGAACTTCGAAGTGGAGAGATCACCTTACCATTCATCATCAGGTAACTCCCTGGGACCATGGCCTCACAAAGTTTTGACTTTCTGCGTGTCCAATATGGCTTGAACGTTATTTTCTACATCATGCTCCCTCTTGTATGGGAAGACGACAAATGGTACGGTCATCTCGCGTCCCCACTCATACCAGTACCGTATACAGAAGCACCTTGCAGCCGCGAAATATCGAAAGAGTACCTATACCCATTGGCGTGTTCCACTTTGTCTGTTGAGTTACAGCATCTTCTCTACGTCCAAATTTCGAGCTCTGTCTTCCTTGAGATTGTCCCCGAGGCCGGCGCTGCCTGTCTTCTCCTAGACGCCTTTCGTGAGCCGCTGGCAACTGGTACTAGGAATGGAAATTACTTGAGACTATCATATTGGATATGGACGCGCACTAAGACGGAATAACCAATGGTTCACGTTGAATATGGTACGATTTTATCACAGCGCATATCGTATCAGGCAGACTCAACAGGGCGGAAAATGATTTTCATGCGTCGTTCTATGAGGTGGCCTGGGAGGCCCTGCCCTGTCGCATGGATGTCCTCAACTAGAGTCCTCGACGGTGATTCATTGGACTGACAGTCCCTTTCAAGTGACAAGGCTCGCGCGTGTTCCTGAGCACCATCAGCCATTGTTGCGATGAGACTGTAGCTGCCAGACCGAGCTTCAGGATTCTTCAACCGGTTGGCTCGCAGACCTTCCGATGGCTGCGATGTAGGTCCATCTCTACATACAGGTGCCTACGGTATCAAGCAGCAAAGCGCCACCTTGTTTTAACTCGCCCTTTATAGGCTCAAGTTGGAGCGCTATAAACAAATGAGCCGGACAGGGCCCCAGTATGCTTCATGTGAAACAAAGTCGACGTGGATTCTAGTTCACCTCCACAGAGAATGGAGAATATGGCCTGCATTCCTGTGGGAGTTCGGATTCCGCTTTGCACCCATCGACATATTGCTGAAGACATCGGAGGGTTGCGGACTTTGCCGCAGCTCTGCAATGGTCTTAGCATGTTATACTGACACTCAGAAAACCTGATTGATGTTGATGCTCTCTGGGACGACGACACTGGTATATTCTATTCTTCTGAATTATTGCAAAAGGGTGTTCTCTGGGCGGTACACGGACCCTGAGGATCGTTATCATCTCGAAGTCTTATATGTCCCATTGCGCTGCCCCGAACGGGTAGGGTCGCATAGTTATATCGATGACTACATGGTGAGGGGAGTTAGATTGAAGATGATGTGACTTATAATACATCTGTTAATCACCGGGAATCTCTTCGCGAGTTGACCAGGCAAACCCCCAACCACCTCCCCCAAAAGAAACACCCATCCCACCACTTAATTGCCGGTCAATGTGAGGTGAACGGTCAACTTGGCAAGGGATGGGCAAAGCTTGAGGACCTTAGATAATTGATGGTGTTGAACTCCCATACATAGACTGTCTCTGCTGAACACCACGATTTTGGTATGATCCATAAACCATGGCTCACCTAACTCATATATTTAAGCCATCTTCAGCTACGTAGACCTCTGTTATAGACGGTGACCCAAACGAAGAAACACTTGTGATTATCTACATAATCTTGCTGTGTCTCCTAATAATTTTCTTGATATGGCCTTAAGACCCCTCTCCAGTGAGAGAACGACGAAGGGAAGGCATCATTAAAAAGGCCTATGAGTACAGCAAGTTATGCGAAGCGGATGTTTGTCAAGGCATCCGATTGAGGGGTTCTGGTCGGGTGTACACATTCTTAGCTGACCCGAGTGGGTTTTGGTCCTCTTTTGAGTCACAATTGGAAGGATTCCTTTCTGGTGGGTAATGCAGACACCAATCCCCTACAGGAAAAGTACTATCCTATGCCCATTCGGAGAACGATCGAGGACATTCCACGATCGCGTAACACCCAGCACGGCCGCCAAGAGTCGGAGACTTCTGAAGGCAAAATCGAATCTACATAGACTATGTGATTCGGAGGGATGAAACATAGGACCAAATCTGATGATATGATGAGATCCAATAATCATCCAGACGGTATGGGACGGTGATTGAATGGCTGTGTCTCAATTCATGTGGAACGTCTTCTGTTACTCCAATGTGGGAGAAAGGAGTTGTCGAAAGGTGGTGAGGGTCATGATTGGTTGGACGTGACCTCTGAGATGTGAAGCCTCGGTACGTCTCGTCCGGCTAATCAACTCAACGGAGTGGGATGGGATGCTCTTAACTTCACATCTTGTATACCAAAACTTCTATCCACCTTGAAGCAAATGGCAGCTCATGGAGGCCTGCAGAAGCAGAGTCACCGAGTGTAGGCCTATTGCTCCCGATAACTAACGCCATAGTTCCAGAGGCCTTAGCGCTTCCCCGAACAAACATTGTGTTCGTAGGATCGACGGTATCGCTTCTTTGAAAATGGTCATCTAAATTCCGGGGGCCCCAGTGTTCATACCAAGGGACCACCCTATATCCGATTCAAACACAAGCAACGAAAGCTCTCAGCGAACCATTTCCTGAATTATCAAGGCTAGCCATGGCTTCATTATCGATAATGGCTAAAAGCGTAGGTCCGATTAATTTTGCACTTTACGATTCGCAGATAAACTCAACATGCCTGTTCCACTGCCCTCCAGAAAGCTGGTACGATAGCTCTCTCTCTCTCTCTTCTCTGCCAAGTGGGATGTCAAACTGCATCGAGCCTCAACTTCCCCTCAAGCAGACCCCACGCCCAAAATGAAATGACGACCAAGATCTCGACAAAGGAGAACACAAGGCTACCCCCAAATACCAGGCTATGGTATGTCCACGCATTATCCGAGTTGAGGTCAACGACTTGACAAACGATTGCCCACGGAAGCACATAGAATATGTTGGAGATCAAAGACTGAGCGAGATACCATGATGCGCGAGTTGCAAGAAGTATTGCGACAAATTGAATAGATAAACCATAAAGAATATAGCACCTACTCAACAATGTTAGGGATGCAATAACCGGTTAGTGAAAGGACGAAGATGGACGCACCAATCTATAGTGCGCCACATGTGACCGACAATGCTCGAAACATGTCGAGAGTTGCTAAGCCACAACGCGAAAGACTCGCATCCGTATAGAGACATGAAGATAAGCAAGGGAATTTCGATCGCGAGAATTATAACGGCGGAGAGAAGGGCTGGTCGTACGACCACTGCAGACGTGAGCGCCCCAAAACTATGTAGGACGGAGATAGATCGTACCGCACAAACTAGCCCACGACCATCTTGGGGGGTAGGGCCTCTGCTTGAACAGGCCCCAGGCATGTCCCACAAATGTGAGCGTCGTAGCCTCGGCTGCTTGAACGGGTACCATGATTAAACCCCATCGAATCGTGCTAAACACGCCCCACGCTGTCGCATAGTCCGCTGACATGGATACTACACCGCTGACTAGCCATAGATAGAGTGCATTCCGCAGAGCAGACTCGATAAATGTGATAGATCCCGGCTTAAGTAGAACGATGAACCCTTGCAGCGTCGGTGCATCGGCACTTCGCCTGAAACTGACGGTAAACAAGAAATAAAATAAACCGGAAATAGCCGCAGCCATGTCGCAGGTTAGGCGGATTCCGGCCTGGATGTTAATGTCCGGGTTCCAGTTGCCGACATGAAACGTAGATATGATCAGGAGATCAAGGGCAATATTTATTGCGACTTTGAAAGAATTGATAAGAAGCGGAATGTCCGGTTTATCCAGGGCTCGCGTGGCATTCGATACAGCGACTTCAATGGCAGAGCTCAAGGCCGAGAAGGCGCTGACGCGGATATAGGTTATACTTGCTGCACGGACATCACGAGGTACGAATGCCGATGCAAATTGCTGAGCTGCAGCAACAAAGATAACACTCATCAGCAGTCCAAGAAGTGCTTGGACAACCATTAAGCTATGCGCCAGGCCCAAACGAGCCTTCAACGACCGGGCCTCTGTATCTGCAATCGTGACCCAGACTGCGCGCGGGAGCCCCTCGTTTATTACTTCCGCAACGGTGTTGATGTACGTATAGACATCGGTCGTCACGACTAAGGAGGAATCAATCTTCGCGATCCAAATCTTGACGAGCGTGCTGTAGAGCGCTGGAAGGATGAATGCAGCCGTATTAAAGAGGAAGGCGCCAGTGTAACTAGAGATGACTTAGTATGCTCGAACTCGCGGATCTTGGAATTCTCTGACTTTGAACGGTGCCACCATCTGTCCCCGGCAGCCCATCTTAGAGAAAAGAGGTCAAATCGATCGTGTGAAGTATTCCCCGAATCTCCGTCAGGGGTAGCAAGATGAGCTGACACCTGGGAGCCATTGGCTTGTGTATTTGGAGCCATCATCACATACCCGAAGCAAAGATGGCGCAGCGAGACGGAGCCAATTTTTGATTCGGGCGTACCTGTTAATAATACCGAAGTTGAACCAAATCCTTCCCCGCATAACTCTTTGCATACAACTCCCAACCACGTTCCGTTCAGACAATTGCATCTTATTAATCAGCGGAAGGCCCGGTCGAATGGTTGAGGTAACTAGTTAACGTTGCTAAGTTAGTTAGATGGGCGAGCTGAGTAATATTCCATCACGTGATGTCACCCCACCGAGTCGCGACCCTAAGCACCATCCCTTCCGGCACCTTCCCAAGGTGGATTATCTAGCCGTCGCCAGGGGCAGTGGGAACATGGTTATCCAGGAGCTGCGAAGACGGGCCTTTATGACTTGTCCTATGAATGGTTCAAGCCTGGAGTTTATTGAACTCTGTGCTGAACTCCCGAAGTTGAGGATACGAGGGACATCTACGGGCCAAGGAGTGTGGTGTGTTCATACGATCTATTCCAGAAGAACTCAGGCGCGCCATGTGGAGGAGACATTTTTGATCCGACGGCCCGAACCGAACAAGAAGGAACCCCGATGAATCCTGACAGGAAAGGTTGTTCGAGACACCAGCCAAATCGCTGAACTTCAGGTATGGAATACATGACGGCGGACAATGAACCGGTGGCCTCTCGCTGAAAACATAGGAATTAGCCGCACGTGCCGCCATCAACCCAAACGCGTCCAGCGTTCCCTCCTTCACCCTTCGCATTTCGGACATCATGCTGTCTCTATACAGATATTCATCTGACCCTGTACCATTGCGTCAAAGCCTCATCGGTCTGCCGCAGCTCACGCGCCTCTATATATCGCCAAATAACATGATTGTAACCAAGAAACCTCTTCACATGAGGCTCATTATCCGGTTGCATCCGGATTACGGGGTCGTTGTCGCTAAATCTCTGACATTTGAGTAGCTCACAGACCTGGCCATCTCGTTGAGCACCACGGTGGTCAACGGCAAGGTCGGCTTGGTCCCATTCTTGAGAGTTTATATGTTCTTCCAGGCTCAGGGGGATTGCTTCTCTGATAACATCTCCGAGGCCGCGCTCTAGAATAACCTCCCAAGGGTGGCGCTGAAAACTCGGGCAACCCGTTGGTAGTTGGGTTCTTGAAGAGGGACTGCTGCTATGACCGCATCGTGGAGGCCTTTCGATCGAACATCGGTCATGGGATGCTCTTGATGATTGCGACACCAAACAAGTTTGGTCTGCGGTGTCAGCACTTGTGGGACAAAATCCACCATAATCTTACCTCACAACCATGGGTTTCTTTGCCAAAATCTTCAATTTTCTCTATGCACTTACTGAACCAGTAGCTGATAAGGTTGTAATTCTCCTTGCGTGCCTGTTCCTGGACCTGGGACTGTCGAATCCCGTGTACGCTGCGATATCTGAAAAGGACTTCGCTCAAGGCCAGAGCTCTTTTCGTGCTATTATCTCTACGTGGGTATGAGAAGACTAAGGGGTGGCCGTCGCGGAAGGGAGAGAAGTTCACCGGCGGATATGCGGGGCAAACAGCTGCAAAGTCGCTCCGTTGAATGACGAAGTCGACCTGAATAGTACCATCCGGGCGATGACTGGGAGGCGCTAGAGCGTACGCATTGCAAGGATCTTCAAGATAAACCTCTGCGAGGATCAGATCTTCCACACCCTTGTTTTTGGCATCTCGCATTAGGGGTCCCTGGCAAATGGTCTTCCATGCCAGCACGGTCTTAGGTTATACGTTAGTAGTCGGTGCAATAGTCGGAGACGGGACATACCCGGATACTATTTAGAAGCGTACTTAGCTCATTGGATACCCATTGGATACCCATTGGATAACCATTGGAGTCGTCGGTGAAGACAGGTGCGGGCTTGGTCGTCGACGTTGCCTTTCGCTTGACAAGCAAGACATGTCTCACGAAGCTTTTGACCTGCCTCGGATTTTTGGAGAGCTAAGACTTCTGGCTTCTGGGAGAGGACCATGGGGTCTCTACTGCCCAGCGGCAGAGTCATTTCAATGTTGAATCGACGGCAAACCGTCGCCGCATCAGACTCGGACACGATGAGTTCCACCAGCTCTTCGTTTCCACGCTGACATGGCAGAGATATTATGGCTTTAACGACGCCGTCAACGCTGTGGTGCCAGACGATATCCTCTGGAGGGTAATCGGGATTGATAGTGAACCAAGCACGGACAACCTATAATGTTAGCTAACGCCAGAAAAAAACAGATCAAGACATACTTCGAGGCCATCCATAGTGGTGCCCTCTCGCTCGACTGCGCTGTCCATGTCGAACTACTCTGACTCGGGGCGGAAGTTTGTGATGTAGGGAAGCACTGTAGCAGGCTTGAAAATAACCCGGTTTGCTACTTCAGAAGAGTAGCAGATATTGACCTGCTGGAGAAGACCATGACACGATTTGCGACTGGTTTGATCGTAGGGGAAGTACAGTCATCCAGCAGGCAGGGCTGAACACTCCGGGCTGCTTTGACGCTTTAATACATCCTGCGCGGGAACGAGCCGCTTGCATGCAAGCCACATCACGCCGTTGAGAAACGTTAAAGAATCTTTATGAGAGCATAGATATTTCCCCGTACAGGCGTGTGTGTGTGTGTGTGTGTGTGTGTGTGTGTGTGTGTGTGTATTCATACTCTGACCCCTCGCAAATTAAAGCGATCTGCAGGATCTCCCTATCTACCTCTCCCTATATATTCCTTATATACATGAAACCATTACTTTTCTGACGAATTTGGAGCCTCGTCGAAGCCTATGTTGGCCTAGTTGCCTGGTGTTGTGTTCTGCGGCCCCCGTGACGCGCAGCTTCGAAACCTCTGGGACGCTTCTGCAGGGTCCAGTACAGCCCTGAGGGTGCTGTGGTCTTGTTCGGCGTCTTGTGTCTTACCTTCCTTACCTTGTTGCCATCCTAGCATGCTTGAATTGCTGCTAAACGCAGCCCCAATCTTCTTCTGTAGTTGTCGTCGCAGATCTCTGAGTCTTGGGCAGTCCACCAGTACGATCGGTAGAGTGTGATTCGCGAAACCGCTTTTAGACCTCGCCGAATCGCGATTTGGGTTTCGACCTTCAAACCCAACATCCGCCGAGAGAATTAGATAACGGTGATATATACACAGATTACATAAGGGATATATATCAAAGATCCAATATTTCACATGTTTTCCATAATATATGAGGCTGTGGGTTCTGGGCGGGTTTCCGGATAACCCATGGGTACCCAAACAAACAATATGGCGAGGTCTACGTACATAAACTAGGCTGTCCAACACTGATGCCTCCGTAACGAGCAAATAACAATTCGGTCCCAGCCTACCCGCTTGCGTCAGTATAAGTCACAGTCAATACAGTCTCGCTGTCGGAGAGATGCTGGTCAATCACATACACTAACGACCCTCCATCAACTCCTGAACATGCGATAAACGCCAATTCCGATCTCGGTGGTGCGTATTTGTTTCATCGCTCTGATCCTCCTCTTTCACCCCGCCGTGCTCTCCCGGCTTCAGGGTGCCATCCGAGACGTCTTTCCCACAACCTTTGAGAAGGATATGTCGCTGCATACCAGTTAGAGAGGAAACGTGGAAAGGCACAAGAGAATCTCAAGCAAAGTCTCACGTTTAGCGCATCCTTTCGTGAAAAGCTCTTGCTGCAGTGCATGCACGGGAATAGCTTCACCGACAGGTGGATGCGTTTATGTCGTTTCAAATCATAACTGCGATGGAAACTCTGCGGACACTGGTCACACTTGAACGATCGATCGTTGGTCGGACCGGGAGCGTCAGGACCCGCATGTGGCGGGTGGCCTTCGTTCAGCTGCTGCATCTGCTGCATGTGAGCCACGTGCTCATTGTTGTACACTGGCAGCCCAGGCAGCGCCCCAGACTGTAGGTTCCTAGTGAGTGACATCTGCCCCTTTGGATTGTGTATGTTAGTACAAATGGGTCCGTTCGTGGCCAGGAGTGAATATGATGGCCATGACTGCTGTTGATCGTTCCGATGAAGCGAGGGTTGCGAATTCGATGCCACCCGGTTCGGGACAATGATTGATTGTCCGTACGGTGAATAGCCGCCTGGTGGGTTGGAAAGTTGCTGGACAGTACTATAAGCGGGGCCAGACGAGGATTTGACCATGGGGGGTTCGTTCGAAGGAAGGGTGTGCGGTGAAGAGGCGGGGTCTGGCAATGGGTTGTGTGCGGACAGCGTGGCATGCGCCATCGCATACTGCTGTTGCTGAAGAGCGCCCCACTGAACTGAAGCAGCGGAGAGAGAAGTAGAGTGGTGGAACGGGGACAGTTGATTCATCTCGCTTGGCGAGGAAACGTGCTCCGTGCCCGGTATCGACGTGGCAGGATTGCGATTCAAAAGACTCACCGATTGGGAGAAGGCAGCTCGACTTGAATAGGAAGCCACATTCGAGTTCCACGATTGACGTGCTACTGCTGCTGCCTCTGAGCCACTCTGGTATGATTTCTGGCCTTGCCAGTACGGAGCCAACTTCGGGTTCGCGGATGTGGTAGTAGTCGATGTGTGCAAGGTCGTAGACTGCGTGATGGCTGGCGGACTAGGAAGGTTGCTGACGCTGGGGTTAATAAGCGGAAAGATGGTGTGAGGGGCGTACTTGACGTTTGTGTGAAAGTTGGGTGAAGGGAGCTCAAAGCTAGGCAGAGTTGGAGCCGCAGGACGACGCGAGTACAACGGCTGGGAGGTAGTCAGCGCCTCGGGCACCGTCCCCATGCCTGGAGGGGTTGTCGTGAGGGCAGTCAGGTTGGCATTTTCTTGCGCAAGAAGCTAGAGCAAGGGAATAGATCACCCACTACCATTGAAGAGGGTGTGGCCAAGCTGCTGGACAGATAGCCTTGGAAGGCGACCGAGTCAGATCCAAGGGTCCAGTATCGACTGTCAAAACGGGCCACCTGCAATGTTTTGGAGAATCCAGGAGGGGCAATGGAATGGCGATCAGCGATCTAAGTCTGCGACTCCACCTGTGTTGGCTGTTTCACGACAGTCGAAGGGGAATTCATGGCAGGATACATTAACCATCAGCGTTGTATTCGAAAGCCATAACCCACGGGTACCTAAAAGAAGCAATATGGCGAGGTCTAATCCAGAGCGTTACCCTCCATGTGACATCATGCTCAAAGCCACTGTGTGGACTACGTCATATATTCAGCCAGAGTGCCGATACTATCTCGCAGGCTCATATCGCAATGTTAAACCCCTTGGAGAAGCACCGTGACAGTTCATTTCGGAGATGTCATCGTTATATGAAAGATGTTATTCGTGCGGTCGGGGAACAGGTGGATCGCTATTCTGTTCGTCATATTGTCGTTCGATCTCCACGGACTCTTCATGTATGCCGCATGATCGTCAGGCACCTTCTACTGCAACCCGTACGCCACGTCAGACTGCAGTGAGGGATCCTTCTGCCGAGCAGATTTTCCACTTTGAGAAACAGTCTCGGCAGGGCAACAAGTCCTATGATGCGACCAAAACTGCCCCTCATCAGAGCAGTTCCGAATCGACTCCCTGCAATATTCAAAATAACTTGAACGAATACACTTCATCGTTTATTCCAAGGCCTCGCCATAACGTGTTCGATCTCCCTTCGACAAAGGTACGCAGTGACACAAGCTTAGAGAGCTTAAGCCCTTGATGCTGCGGCAGGCTTTTGCATTGCTATATCACCACCAGATCGGCGTGGCCAACGAATAATCAAGGCGGACTTATTAGTTCCAAAAATGAGATAGGGTCAACGACCATACAATGCTCTGTCACGTGCCATGAGATGGGAAATAGCGACGGGCACACTAGTGATACTAGACTTCACAAAAGACATTGACAGCTATTTGTTCGACTATTTATCGCAGTGCGCTTATTGATAACAAACGGTTATTGGTCTCATGTTGTCCTTGCTACCTTGAACTCTTGGGCTGCACTTGAGTCCTCTTCAGTAGTATAATTTAAATCAAAATCCTTTGCTGTTACCGTATTCGAATCGGTCGGGGATAGTATGATTCCTATTTGGTGTTAGCTCCCATACCAACAGGAACCATACAGCATCGACCAGAATCCTGTAGAATGGGACAGAAATGTGGTGATCTGGCCAGACCCTCGAATGCGAATACCCAGGCAGACGTCGGCATCACGTAGCTTTCTATAACCATCCATAGGCCTTTCGTATGAGGCTATTGGTACGCCGGTCTCGTTTCTGTCGCATTATCTTCTTGGGTGATTCTGGAGTCTTGGGCGATTTCTGCTCGTTTGATTCCTTCGACATTGTACAGGATCCTGCGACTTCATCCGTAGATAGTTATCTTTATCTCTACAGTAATCACAGATCTTCGCAGTGTCTTTTTAGATTTGACTAATGAGTTTTGCCACAAGAGAGAGCACTTGGCTGGATTATTGGATTTGTGACCATCTTTGAGGAATATCGTGAGTGGTTCAACATGTCCAACCATGGCACCAAATACACAATTATTCTGTCGCGAGAGCATCGCTCGTGTTGAACATGGCTGTTGTGCCACAGATGTCGAACCCAAATGGATTAATGTAAAATCATCAATGAAGAGTTGAGCAATTGACTTCTGGAGGACTAATGTTCAACTGGCCTTGGCTCCCCTTAAAGCCCAGCATGGGCGTTCAGGTCGACTAGTGCCGTTACCTGCTCGAAACTTTGGTAGTATTACTGTACGTACTATATGCATACTTCTTATTACTGTTTTAACAATATCGATCAGTTGAAAAGTATATCGACTACACCATCGCTGCGCTGGTCTGGTCCATGGATGAAAAGCAGGTGCTGAACTGGACACAACCCACAAAAATTTGTTGGGTGATGGCTTATTCTGGGTACACACCACGCAGTAGTCTACGTGGCCTTTCCCTCAAAGCCGGCTACACAGACACTAACCTTGGTTCATGCTGTTCCCTGAGATTGCTGCTCGCCTAAAGTGACCCTCTCATATTAGATCAGAATAAATGCCAGGTCAACTTATTCATTCATCACTATGTATGAACTTCTGCGAACTTCTGCCTATTCATATCTGTGATAGTTATGGGGTCATCAATAGAGGTTCAAACAGATGCCAGAGTCGATTCTAGCAAGCTAATATTTGCCAATAACCCTACTGAGGCTTTGAATCACTTGAGTTGCACCCTCATTGACACTCCTCAGTAGGCTCGTGAAGGGACAGACGGGAGAAATAGGGAAGGATAGCTGAGTAACACAAGAAGCTCAATCTGGTATGGCATGAATTATTCTGTTGAGGAACGCACCAGGCCATACTTTTCGCAATATCCGACCAGAGTGTTTGTCCGACCATAAAAGCCTTGGCCAAATCAATAGTTGAATGAGGTCCTTAATGCTGTAAGCAGACATGCCGGTGCACAGCGCATGCTCAGGCATTTCAGAGGCTCGGCCACATGACGCCGAACATTTTCCGTATCTAGATCCGCGCGCCTAGATCCAAGATGTATCCACGGCCAGAATGACCAGGCTACGCCGCCCAAGCCCTACAGCCTGAGCTCAAGGGCCTCGGTTGCCATTCAGTCGTTTCGCTTCTGTTTGATTATGGTAGTCTTCGTGGAAAACCCAATCAACCCCTACCCATGTTGCTCATAATAAAATGCCGTAGCCATCGCTTGTGGCCAGAGTAGCCTTCACTGGAAGGGGGCTGCTACCAGGAAGGGAGCCAGAGGGACTTGTGTTCGTACGTCACGTCTCGCGTCTTTACAGGCTTGGCCCCCTCACTATAATTGTTGTCTTTCCTATAATTTCCTACTTTGCTGACTACCTTAATCGGGCGCTGCTGAACTATCTGAACCTGACACGCAAGAGCTGCGGATTGAAGAACAGACTACAAAATTCTAGTCTATAAAGCCTACGTGATACCGGTGGTAGACTATGCATCTACCGTGTGGCACAACCGCCTCAAGGATAAGACCCACCTGCGGCAGCTGGCAGCCATCCAGCGTGCTGCTCTGATACAGATTTTTTCCTCCTTTGGAACAGTATTAACATCAGGCACTCGAAGTGGATTCCTAAACACTACCAACTCGTTTACGGCTGAAGCAGCGCGCTCAAATCGTCGCGATCAGCCTCAGCACAGTGTCGGAACACCACCCAATCTCATGATATAATGGCTCGAGCAAGAGTAAGTTGACCTTCCAGTACGTCACGATCGACCCTTACTGGGTAGAAAGATTGTTGTTCGGTAGATTCAGCAAAAGCAGGGAAACTACATCTAGCTTAGGGCTGGGCCTGAGGAGTCTGTCAAGAAAGTAAAGTGGGTTCTAGACTTCCGCATGCTCAGTGAATGGCAAGCAATACTTCCCAGGCACCTCCATATTTATTTCGGCCTCCAGCAAGCTTTTTCCATATTGGGTAAAAATTTGTAGACTGTTCCTTAAATCGCAGCTTTTGCGTGTCAGCCTCAGTTCGTCCAGCAGCTCAAGATTTAGATAGCATGCAAAGTAGGACATTATAGGACAGACAACAATTATATGTGTATAAGGTCCCTCTTCTTACAAGGATTCCGACCTGCTCTAAGATCTCATTATACCTCGTCCCTCTACTCTACCAACAATGCAAACCGATAGGAAGATGAGATGAACTCATATCGACTTACTATCAACCCAACTATCAGCGATGATTAAGCAAATCGAGAAATCCTTGACGATATTGAAGATTAATGAATATAAAGACAGAGAGCACATACTCTAACTCAAGAAAATTCGAGATCAAGTAATACTGGGACGAGTCAGGTGGCTTAATCGTCTCGTAGCCCGTAAGGTATGTTTATAGTAATGATTCGATGGTCTGCGGACAGTGACGGATTTCATAAAGCTCAGCCTCGTCCAGAAAGTAAGGATAATTATAGTTGTAGCTGTATTGGAATAATGTATTGTCCTCACGCGAATACTGGCATTGATGTACCTCCTCTTCGAATCGGACACGGAATTTTCTTCGCTTGTTCCAGTCTTGGCTCGAGCTGAGGGTTATCTGTGCGAAAGGAATCAGAATCGATGAAGAACGTACCAGGTGTGCATTCAACTTACACTAGGAACTGAATGGATGGTTATGTTCCAGATTCGGCCAAGCAGAGACCTCCCATTTGTGAAGTCGTTAGATGCTGAAGGATACTCTGGGACTTCCCATATGCTCGGTTTTCGCTTCAGGGAAGGTTTTCTGGGGGCTTGTGTCGAGCGTGCTTCGTTCGGTGTTGGACTGGAGCTTCTACTCGACTTCAGTGGGCCGTAGAGCCAGGTAATGTCGCTATCTTTGTCCCTGCCATGGGTCAGAATCTCACGGTCGGGTAATATCGTGATGCGATGACATTTACCAAGAGATAAACGCCGCTGGCATGCGGATGGTCTGCCGAGTCGATGCTAACCATGCTCTCCAAAGAGCATTCTCGAACCGACATCTGACAAGACTGTCTTGGTTTATTTGGCGGACATGTTTTCTAGTAGCCCACATCTCCTCGTATGTCCAGGAATGTGCGAGATAGTCAACATTAACTGTGGCGTCCTCTTCGATCATGAGATCATCGCGGACAAACCTTGTTCGGGACATGTAGCCCTGGGGTGGGGGCTGCTTAGAAGCAATGCAGGGAAGGGAGAGGACAGGAGGTCACTGGTGGTGATATTCACTGGCAGTCAAGGGTTGTTTCATTTGAAATTGTTCCTGAATACCAAAGGATTAGTATGAAGGGGACTGGACGCTAGATATATAGAGTGCACGAATGCAAGCATTCACAATCTATGTAGTAGACAAATGTCAGGTTTATTCTGTCGATATTTCACCAGCATAGTATCAATCCCACAGCTGATAAGGAGCTCTACATGTCATACTTGCAGTGTCCCCACTCGGAATACAGGCTAAACTAGACGCGCGTGAAGGTGATATTCACCCTTATTGGTGAACCAGCGTCTACATATGGTCTATTTGTGGAAGCTCCCCTGTTGCGGAGAGCTCGAAACATGGTGCACAGAGAGGAGTTGTAGTGGCCCAGCGGCCGGGAACAGCCTAGTTACCGAGATAGGGAATGGTGGACACGACAGCCGGACGCCACCGGAATGAGCTTGAAATGAGGAGGAGCTGTAACCATGGGGTGAATTTGTCGTTGGACGCGTTCGGTACTGCCTAAGTTTCCCAGCCAATAGCACTCTCTAGGTGATCGGAAGAATTAGCCACCCAATCAGCACTTCGGAGTTCACATACCACTGGCTCCTGGGACCACAACTTGGAGTGTACTCTCAACTGCAGTAACCCAGCTGGGAGCTCCCTTGGGGTGGGGAGCCTAGACCTGCCGATAACGAGATTTCCGAACTCCTTAACGAGCCCAGCTTGTCTGCTCAGCCCCATACCACCGTATAGACTCGTCGCTACCATCAACCAGCCTACATAACATACCCTATCGTTATTAAACCCATGATGTCTGCGAAGAATAATCGGCATTCTTCACCTGTGGTAGTCGGGCCCGCCCTATGTCGTGGAGGACCCACCTTGGAATCTTGTTTCGTTGATTTTGCAGCAAGCAAGGTATCCGGCACACATTTCCAAATGAATACGTGCATCTTTTCATCGATTGAATGATTATGTCTTGGCGTCTTAAGAAGCCAGTGGGCTACTTTGCCGCCGGCATGAGCCCCTTTGCTTTTCTCTTACCGCATGCTCTACTATTCGCAAGAACGCTCCTTACATCTCGCATTCCAAAGCCTCCAAACTTCTCTCTCTACCGGATCGTGCCGAAGCAGACGCCCGCTGGACTTACCACACGGAACGAGACTATGACTTTGAAGACAGCCTGAATGAGCAGACAGTGCTGTGTCTTCCATATTATCATCATACAGAAGACAAGCAACTGGATATGGATGTTACTCCTTTGGGTCGTAAAGCTTGTCATACTCTTGGAGAGAATTCCCATTTATTCGATGAATACCGTCTGCTGAAACGGAGGTTATTAGCGTTGACGCACTCTCCTCCAAGTGAGAAAAATCTGCATAACCCGTTACAATGTAGTGCAACGCACTACAGATTCATAATGTCGCAAAGATCCTCCTCCGCCTGATAGGCAGTCCCCACCGTTCGTCCTCGGCGTTGCACAAAGGCATTCTGTGGATGTGCCACCACCGAGTATCGGTCGCGTAGCAGCTTCGGCACACTGATCAGGTTCATCCCGACCTGTGGCACGACATACACGTTCTTCAACACCACGGGACAGTTGAACTTCCCCCGGAGCGTGAGCTTCACCGTGGCAATCCCTTCGGCTGCCATTGGATTGCCCGCCGTGTCCAGCATCTCACGGTGGGCCCACAAGCTAACAAAGCAGCTCCGGTCCCAACATACGTGGCTGGTGGCGGTTGCTGTTCACGCTGTTTCTTCCAGCACTCCGGTCACACGGCCGCGCTTCTTACAGTAGGCGCATTTCCTTGCGGTCTTCTGCACGGTATTGATGGAGGTGTTGCTTGAGGAACCTGGCGCTCTGTGCGGGAACGTAGCAGCTTCCTTTCGCTGCACCGTCTGCTCGGCATTAGCGAGACGGTTTCCAATCGTCGTCGGATTGACTGGGTCCTTGTCATTCTGGATCGCATCCACGACGAGGACGTATTCCGGTCGGATCTGTGTCAGTAAGATTGCGATGTGTGCTCGGTCACCGATGGATCCCGGAGCAACGGCATTCAGCCGGTGGACGAGCAACCGCACGCGATCGACGAATTCTCGTGTGCTGGCGCAGCGGTCGGTCGTGGTCTCGCGAACCTGGGCAGATAGCTCGCAAAAAGTATTCAGCTCCATGCGCCGGTATTTTTCCTTTAATTCATTCCAGAGCTCGCGAGAGGTCTCTAGTCCCGCGACGTGTACACTGATGCGGGATGAGAGGTACCAGAAGATATGGTAGGCCTCGGCTTCGCGCCTCGACCATTTCTTATGACGCTCGAAAGCTTGCACCTCCACTTCGAGGCGGGCTTCGATGGCTCGCTGCCGCACTGCCCCATTAAGGTGGGGCTCCACAAGCGGTGTAGTATCCGCCGTGATTGGCTTGGCATATTTGAACTGGCAATCTGGACGCTGAACGTCGCCCGACACCCAAGTGATTGCACCCGGGCTTATAACCTGTTGTAATGGAAGTAGAAAGCTTGTTTCATGTTATTTCAAAGGGATGCAAATATATATACAGCACGGTCTAAGTTGATCGAAAATCAACTCGTATAGATTGGCAAGAATTATTTCCGTTTTACGGTATCGTTCCTGAGCAGAAACAGCTTTATATCGCAATATGCTTCATTCCGGACAGGGGTTCTGACGCTGCCATAGGAGCTTTACCTGGTCAAGTATGTAGGCCGCCTAGCGAAAAACCCTGATAGCACAATTAGGAGAACTTGATGAGGCATGGAATGAAGGCCACAGGTAAAGCGCGATATTTGATTCGAATATACAAGCATCCGTTCAGGCCGCAATGCGATAATTATGCGTCGTGACGTGCTCATATGAATGAACCGTCGTCAGAGCCATCTTGAGACTTGCATTAATCCCAGCTGCGCGTCTAGTGTCGGATTACACCAATAAGGCATATTTACCAATCAAACCGTGCTACGGCAGCGATGCGTTGTCGACAGGAGGTACATTTGCTGATTTGGAGCGGGGTAAGCCATCCCCAGAGATGTATTTATATGCCTACCCAAGATCAAATTCCGATCATATTCCTGATTCTCAGCCCAACTCCTTGATATCATTGAAATAAAAAAAAATCACGAGACCGGCATCGAGCAAAATGCCACGCAAGGGACGCAAAGCTGCGAAACTGTGGTCGCTCCACCCTAAGCTCCATGATGATGTAGCGCATGTATTAGACCAAGAAGGGCTTCAATTAGATTTCTTGGACGCCGATGACGAGGCAACCAACATCAAGGACAGGGACACCAACGTTATGGGTCGATTTATCTGTTTAAACGCCGGATGTAACTCCAGCGGTTGGTCGAGCAAGAAAGTCGCGATGACCATTCGCATGTACCCTCAGCAGCGATATAATGCACGAGTGTATCACCAACGATGCAGAAATTGCAAAGCAGTCGGCCGACTAGTCCTAGATACTGGGAGCTATGTGGAAAGAGTGACTTATTGGCTCAAAAAGTGGAACGGAATCGAGGTACAGCCGCCTGACTTCTCTGGCCAGAGCAGAGGGCCGCACAACAGTGAACTGTGTGAGGGCTGTAAAGTTGGTCATTGTTCCAACTTGAAGCAAGATTTAGCCTTGGTGCTGGCAAGGTAAGCTGAGTGCCAACGGTTCTTACACAGTAACTAATAACTCCAGCTTATCCATCTGAGCGCTGCTCTATAACGCACATATTCTTGGCTCGCAAGCTATCCAAACCGAGTAAGCGAAGCTTAGAGATGAACACACAAAGATCGAAAATGCAAAAATGTTGATCAGTAGCTTTGTGTTCCTCCTTCATTCTTGGTCTTGTGGTGTATGATGCTCAGCAAGAAACAAGGCCGATATGCTTAAGACAATTATTGTCTTTTTTTTTCTAGTTAAGTTATTCTTGCGCTACCTTCGCCTTTTGCTTTGTAGTAATTCCATTCCTGCTGTATATCATATGAATAATAATACTACGCTGCCGGGAATTGATGTTTCTAGCCTTTCTGTACTATAAGTGGGTTGGGTGACAGCGGTTGTGAGATTAGGAAGAGTGAGAACGGACGATCCTATGGCGGGTGTTAAGTTGGGACATAGTTTATTTTTATTTATGTAATAGTACATGACCATACTGCTCCATACTTTCATCATTGTTACTATACGATTTTAGAACAAATCCTTGGTTACGGGTCTATCCATATTAGGACTTAGGTAGCATCTCCCATGACTAGGTTTTGAAAGAGTAGCTCTCCGTTCCCAGACATGGAAAGCAATAACGGGCGGCACTGTAGCTGTTGGCCCCTGGCGAGCACGCTGGGTAACTGTTGCCGTCAGACAGTTAGGACGATGGATTTCTACCTTCTCGTGGTGTCCAGTGTCAGTACCCTCTCGCTTTGTGGAGGGACGACAAAAGAATCCAGGTGGTGCGGGTTAAGGCCGAGCCGCAAGGTTTTCTCGTGGTGGCCGAGCCCGCCCAACCCACGAAAATCAGAAAAAAAGGGTTATGAAAACCATCCGACGACTGTTTACTCGATTCGTACTCGAGACCGACACTGGACTTGCTTTTCCAGCGGACGTGGTATCGCCTAAAGAGGAGACAGGACACCTCTGAGTTTGAACGCTCTCTGAGATTGTGAAACGCCCCGCAGAAGTCTTGAGAACTCAATTTGAATACGCGTGGAGCGACGAGGGAGAATAGAACCAGTCAAGCAGTGGATCACGCGAGTCTGAGGAATGACGCTAACAGTTCTGGTTACAAGACCCTCGTTAAGGCTCTGCCACGGGCAGTCTTGATTGGAAATGCTGACCGTCTACTTCCCTAGGGGCGTGCGATCCAGCGACGAACCTCACTGAACTCGTTAAGGCGTAGCTACGGGTGCTCGGGAGGTCTGAAAAACTGGGGACACAAGCTTGGTTAGTGGAGGATGGTCGAAGTATCGCGCAGTGCTACTGGTGATGCTTCCAGGCCACTTCTGCAAGACACGGTCGGCTAGTCGAGAGAGATCTCGGCTAGTAACGCGAAGGAGGGAAACACTCCCTGTGGGGGGTGGCACATAATGGCAGTGACGGACAAGGGGTGAGACCTTGACGAGACTGTCTATGTGGCCCGAGAGGACAGACGCGCGTGTCGGTGTGTAAAGAGACGGAAATCAGCTACCTCACTCGCACTGGCGACCTGAAGTTGGACGGCCAAAGTGGTGACGCCCTAGTGGGGAGGGTTTTACCCTTCTTCACTATCTCACTCGCACTGAGAACCTGCGGCTGTTTGTCCGAAGTGAAGCCGCTCTAGCTGAAGTACCGGTGATGCATGCTTAAGGAGCAAACCTGGAGACACCTGGGGTGAGAGGTTTTGGCCGGGGCCTCAATATCTGGAAGACGCTCATCGAGAGTTGAGTGGACTGAAAACCGGGGCAGTGGTCTGAACAAGCAGGCCTGTCGAAGCTGCTTTACACCAGCTGCAAGGACTCGTTAAGGCTTGGCCACGGGCAGCCTTGGCTGTGTAGATATGTCTCTTGGCCAACCGACACTGCCAAGCTTCTAGGAGTCATCTTCGACAAGGAGCTGCGGGTGGAAAGAACACGTACAGAGAGCAGTTCAACGAGCAAGCAAGGTAAACATAGCCCTGAGTGGGCTACGGCACCTTCGGCCAGAACAGATGCGCCAGCTCTACCAGGCCTGCGTGCTACCAGTGCTGGATTACGCATCCACAATCTGGCATAAACCACACCGAGATTAGATTCATCTGAGGCTTCTTGAGACAGTTCAGCGGACCACCCTTATCCGGATCCTGTCGGCCTTCCGGACCGTATCCACGGCGGCTCTCGAAGTCGAAGCCCACA